>PGIR01000243.1:0-51164 GCA_002812735.1 Scedosporium dehoogii
AAAAAAAAAGCTCTGACGAGTCCTTAATATCGGATCGTTTCGCCTCAGCTTGATCTGTCAGGAAGGGCTCGTCTCCATACATCCACCCGCCACCCATCATGTCTTTAGCCATCCGCTCCCCAATAGCGGCGTTAGCTGCTGTGGGATTAATAGCTGCCATTGCCATCCCCTTTCTCGTCTCCCGTAGCTCGAGCCTCTTCGTCCCGCATGTCCAAGGAAAAAGCAACACCGTCCTATTCCTAGTAAACAGCAATCATGGCTATTCCAATGTCCACCTCGCGACCGCCTTCGCTATGGCGGAAAAGGACTCGGATGTCTCCATCCACTTCGGCACGTTCGAAAAGATGAGGTCTAGAATCGATCGGATTGAGAAGGCCGCCCGCGAGAGAAACCCCGACGCGAAGCCCATCAACTTTCACCTGCTCCCCAGCACAGATTATCTCGATGCTCTTAATGCTAGGGGCGTCATGACTGTGGATAACATGATCACCCCGCCGGGCCTCGCAGGGAATAAGCACTTTAGCAGCAATTTCCGCTTTATTTTTGCGCCTTGGACGGAAGAGGATCATCTAGTCATCTATCGCCGATGCGTCGAGTTGATTGAGGAAATCGACCCTTCTCTCGTCGTCCTTGATCCTATGTTCCGCCCGGCCATGGAAGCGACGCAGGATCAGAATCGGATGTACACGGTCATTTCGCCGAATACGCTGGAACTCTTCCTCCTCGATCAGAAATGGGGAAAAGCATTGTGGAAATATCCCTCGTAAGTTTCTCAAACCTTTGCCATCATACTCTCCGGGAGCTATCCTCCACTGAACAAACCCCACCTTGTTAGGGTCGCATCTGGTTACGATTATCCGCTGCCATGGAGCCAAATCCCTGCCAACGCCATTTCGGTTGTTCGACTCGTCTATCACATCCTCACCGTTCCCGGTGCGTCAGAGTCTCGGGCCTTCTTGCGAAAGAACGGCATCAAGAATCCTCTTGACTTTATCCATACGCATCGCGTAGACCGGCCGTGGATCTGCCAGGCCATGCTCGAAGCCGCCGTTCCCCTCGACTACATCCCGGCGAACGTCACCGGCGTCGGGCCCATCACGTTGTCACTGGCGCCAGCCGAGGAGCAGGATCCCGAATTAACCGCGTGGACTAAACGGAAGCCGACTGTTTTGATCAACTTGGGGAGCATATTTATTTACGACGAGGAGAGGGCTAGGGCTATGGCTGAAGCGGTGGCTAATGTCGCCTCCCAGGTGGACGCCCAGTTTCTGTGGAAATTCACGAAGTTGCGTACCTATAGTGACGATTTCAAGAAACCGCTGCAGCCATTTATCGACGAGGGTCGAATTAGGATTGTCGATTGGCTGACTGTTGATCCGGCGGCGCTCTTGGAAGCGGGTGGTGTTATTGCTTCTGTCCATCACGGTGGTTCAAATTCCTATCACGAGGCTCTGAGGTATGTAAACTATTTTTGGAGGTTACAGCTACCCTACTAACTGTCTTGTTTAGCGCCGGTGTTCCCCATGTCATCCTCCCGCTCTGGGTCGACTTGTTCGACTTCGCTACGTACTCCGAATACTACGGCATTGGTGTCTGGGGGTGCAAGAAGACCGCTCCCGAGTGGACCGTCGAGGGGCTCACCGAGGCTTTCCTGAGGGTGATGGGCGATCGCGAGGAGGCCATGACGAGAAGAGAGAAGGCGAGGGCGTTGGGGCGAAAGGCACGCGAACGACCTGGAAGAGATACTGCTGCGGGATTGATACTGGATCTTGCAAAGACTGGTTACGAGGATGAAGTGTTGTCCCCATCGGAGAACAATGTTTAGGGCACCCAGCGGCCGATAAACCGAATACTACCATGCGTGTGTGCGTGTGTCTATGTCTTTATCTATTTTACGTCGGACGAGGGGTCTGGATATAGAAAAAAAAAAAGAGATACAAACAAACAAGGGAATAAGTAGTTCCTGGTCCATCTTTTCAAAGCCCGTCACTTTTCCGAGCGGTCCAGAAGGCAAAAATGAAGCGAGCGACGCAAGACTCGAACTTGCAACCTTTGCTTGATGCTCCCTATTTAGTAGGAGAGCAACGGGCTACCATTGCGCCAGCCGCCCGAATCCGGATGTTGGTTCGTATCGCTTCGATCAAAGTATTAGGTGCTACGTTAACATCATGACTATCCATGGCCGAAAAAAAGGGCACGCAAGAAATAGGCAGGTACAATAATAGAGATTATTAAAGAGAGCAAAACCATATTTTCGTTAATCGATTAAAGGATTCCTCAGCTTCATCCTCCAACAACTCGATCCAACTACTACCAGAGCAAGGACATCACCCTCCGCAGTTAACAAGAATCTCAGAGGTCTTCAAAAGAGGGCTATTAATAAAAGAACGGCAGTTCTTGCGGCGCCACAAGCCACAACTCCTAGAGTAGACTATCCTATCGCAACTGACCACAGAAGAATTGCCAAGCGTCACAGCCGGCCCGGGCAACAGTACAACTTCTTATCAATATTGCCTGTGATCTATTATAACTACTGACCCTCGCCGGAACAAGGACATTTCTCCTGGAGTACTGAAGGCAGATGGCTGGAGGACTTAAGTGGAATCGGTGACGCTGCCCAACTCGATCCCGAGTCTACCAAGGGCAAGGACGGTGGTACTATCTACCACGAGACAATAACAGGTCTCTTCCAGCTTGGATAGCGGAAATGACGCGTTGGGCCGTTGGTACCCGAGAGGATAGGTAGGATCGAGGCGGGTTCTTTAGCAGGGATATTAAACTTGGGACTTGGAGGGAAGTCTAGGACCCTGGTCGGGCGGGGGCAACGGAGCGTCATGGGAGTGCCCATGGTCTTGACTTGTCCCGTCTTGGGCGCCATCTCTCATTGCCATCCCTCATCGTCATCTACATCAATAGGGGGGAACTCTCTACGAAGGAGTTGTCTTGCCGTGGGAAGTGTGGAAAGTAATCGTGGAGGGCTAGGGCTAAATATCTTGGAGAATGACCGAAAAATTCAGTCCACATGTGTTCACAGTCCCACAGACTACAACCTTCACCGAAGGAAACTAGTCCCACAACTCATGCGCGTCACCAATTATTCGCTCAGACAAAACCTCCACATATGCAGATCTGCCCTTGGCTATCCAACAACAACAAGGAATAAAAGCTCAAGTCGTATAGTGGTTAGTACGCCACGTTGTGGCCGTGGAAACGGAGGTTCGATTCCTCCCTTGGGCATTTCATTTCTTCTTTTTTTGCCTCTGCTTCCTTCATGTCTTTTGCAATCATGCTTCCAGATATTGTTGATAAAAATGCGTCGCCGACTCGACTTCTCTACCTAGAGAGCACGTCCCGCACCCTGCGCGTCAACGTCAACGCAAGGCTCTCTTTTTGCCTGTCCTGACTCCGCCCTCCCTCCATATGTTTGGTGCTAATACTCAGAGACGCATAAACCTCTTCTTAGTGGAATTAAAATTGACATAAAATGCATCTTTCTCCCACAGAATGTTTCCATTCAACCTGGCTTGTGAGGCGGACGATGCCCGTCGATGAATATGTCTGGACGCATGTGACAGAGGTGCGACCGGATCGTGTCGAACTAGACAAGAACGGGATCAAACTTAACTGGGCGCTGTCCTTGTCCAGGCCTGGACAGTCTAAAGGCAAAGCTTATTACTATTCAGTGGTTCGCTCTATCGCCAAGGATTCATAAAGACTTTTTGTATGCGGAACATCGGCTGCTTGTCGTGTCTTGGCGCAATTCAGATCCTCGATGCGGCACGGAGCGCACTCCGGCTTAAATCAAGGCTCACCTTCAGGTCCGCAGCGTTGGGAAACCGTACTCTTTTGTGAATAAACTCTTAATCATTGGGCACTGTCCATTGCTGTCCTCGTTTACTCTTCCTTTTCTAGTCTGCAGCCTCAGCGTTTAGGGCACCGCCCTGTTGTTGGCTCGCAATTGCCGGCTACGATGTCCAAATGCGAGAATGAGGATACGATGAGAAAGCCGTAGTCACGGCATCAACTTTAACTCGTCATTGCTTGGCGTTTTGAGGAAGGCCCTATCTTTGTGGGGAGACGGATATTGATCTTGTTCCTCGACTCTTTCAATTGGCCTCTCGGAGAATACCCCAAGCTCTTAATTTATTGTAGAATGGAGCTTCTCTAAATTCTAGCAATGCCGGATGTCTCGATCGGGTAATTGACGACGATATCTTGTCCTTTTTAGTGAGATTTGTATCTAACTATAGCTTTTAGCCTGATGAAGGTGAAGAAGATCGCTAATTTTCAGCACCTAAGAGATAATGATACATGTAAAGGAAGGCCAATGGATCCTTATCTCCACGCTCCTCTCCTACGCATACCTAAATCTCCAGCTTCTCCCTCGAGCAAGAGCACTTTTGTAGGATGGTCTGGCCTCAAGAGTCCTGGCTGCGCATCGTCGCGCTCCTATGCGGCTCCGCGCTGATCCACCCAGCAGCCAGCTTGGAATGCCGCCCCGAAGGTCCCATATTCCCCAAGCCAGACCTCACTAAGTCGGCAACATTCGACGCCGCCATCAGCAAGCTCGAAGCCATCATCGACTCCGCTATAGCGGGCGAGATCAACGCAGGATGGAACGTGCCCAATACGACAATCTCCGTCGCATTTGTGGCCAAGGGCCAGAAGAGTCCCGGCGAGCCTCTGTGGGAGTACCACCACCTTGCGGAGAACACCGAACTCGGCACGAAGAACCTTGATCGGAATGCGCAGTATCAGATTGGATCCGTTTCAAAGGCCATTACGGATGCCGTGCTGATTAGGAGTAATCTGAACCTTGATGATCCGATTACGAAGTATCTTCCGGGGCTGGGGGGATCGCCGTCCTTGATTCCTTGGGATACCGTTACTTTGCGGGCCCTTGCATCGAATCTAGCGGGCATTCCACCCAATTGTAAGTGGAGATCTAGATGTTTTGTTATCCTGTTGTCGAACTAACGAGCTCACTCTAGATGGATATTCGGAATTCTACTACCTCAAAGACATGTTTGAGGAGCTGGGCCTGCCGCCAATACCAAACAGCGACTATCTGATGTGCGATGTTTTCGGTCTCAACCTTGGATGCGCAAAGTCTCGTGAGTGGCTCCGGCGTCCCGAACCCGAGTCAGGGGTAGTGAGACTAACCGATTGTGCTGGTCCTAGAATACATCGTCGGGCTCAAGGACTCACACCCGGTGGCTCCTCCGATGCAGCGTCCAGTCTACTCGAACGTCGCTTTCACCCTCCTAATGTACGCCGTCAGCGCCGCCACCGACCAAACCTACAGCCAAGTTCTCTACGAGTACATCACCGGCCCCCTTGGAATGGTAAATACCTACGCAAGCCCGGGCCTTCTCAACTCGTCCGTCGTTCCACCTGTAGACAACAGCTACGGCTTCTGGTTCGGCGACGCTACCCCGGGAGGCGGCCTCGTATCCTCGCTGTCCGACCTCACGAGCTTTGTCTATCACACCATAACGTATAAAATCTTTGATAGCCCGATGGCGGTCCGGCAGTGGCTCCAACCTCGGTCGTTTGCTGGCAGTCGACACTCGTTCTTCGGCATGCCGTGGGAGATTTATAGACCCCCTCCCAATGCGGTATTCCCCGATTACGACCCAGAGACGGAGGCTGGGGGTCACACGTTTTCTGTGTTTACAAAGGATGGCGCAGCGTATGGCTATCGGGCAAGAGTGTCGATTATCGACGAGTACAGCGTCGGACTGGTCATTCTAGCGGCGGGCGACTCTAGCGCCGTCACCATCATCAACGACGCCATGATTGCGACGCTCATCCCGGCTATTCATCAAGCGGCGAGAGAACAGACGGAAGAACTCGGATACGTTGGCTCATTTACGGGATGTTCTGACACGGCATTCAACGCGACGATAGCCATTGATGAAAACAGCCTGGTTCTAGAATCACTCAGCTACAACGGCTCAGATATCATGCACGCTCTGAGGGAAATATTCAGTGTTACCTACAAGAACTTGATTCCAAATTACGAGCCGGGGCCAGTATTCCGCTTATACCCAACCGAGGTCGAAGTGGAGGACCAGGCGGATGACCGAAACGTTGTCATTCGAGAGGATTGGCGTTTCGTTTGGGACGTTAAGAGGGAGAGGACGAGCGACTTGCCCGGCCAGACGGTGAGCTCTTACGATTGTCTTGCGTGGGAGGCTGTTGATTGGATTTACTATGGGAGCGAGGCAGTGGACCGTATCGTGTTTGTCAAGGATCCGCGGACGAGTGAGGTGCTATGGATGGAGGTTCCCTTTTTGAGGAGCCAGGGGAGCCGGGGCAGTGAATGTGCCCCCGGGGCAACGCCGACAGCGGGGGATGTGGACGGAGATGAAGAGCAGGGCGGGGAAGAGGGAAATGAGGCGGGCGAGGAGGTCGGGGATGTGGAAGACAAGCCAAATGAAGGAGTTGAGCCACAGGAGCCTGAGAGATAAACTAGGTACAAAGGCCCGAGTTTCAGCATAGTAAGTCGAGGAATATTACTTGATATATTAAACAGTCACTATTTCATATGGACAGTCGCCATTACCAATAGCATGAAGCGCAATCAACTATTTCCGGCCATGGCGCAGGAAATTTTGTCAATAGGCAGAAAGCAGGGCGGATTTTCCCCTGAGATGAGGGTGTTTTGACGAGCAAATTGTTCACCGAGCTGGCCACCGAGATGAGGATAGTGGCGTTGCTATTTCAAATCATCGTATTGGCCCCGTCGTGAACTCCTTCCGGTTCTCCCCACGGCGCTATTATCGTGAAAATTCTCAGGAATCCTCGGAGTATCAAGCTGCCCCCGCCTGGAGTAATTGAAGAGCTTCAACTCCGCGGTCAGTCTCACTAGTTCGATCCACTAAGACTTTTGACGCTGGTCAGAAGCATGAAGACTTAGGCATTCACGAGGACCCGTGTGGGGAGAGTCGAGCAGTGGAGTCATCAGCTCCGGGTTCATCCGGCGCACGCCCTCTAGCGGTGAGGCACCCGCAGACAGGTACGTGAGTTGCCCGGCATCTTTGTGTTGAATGGGGTAGCGCCGATGAGATCCGACTACCCGACTACCCGACTACAACATGGTCTACCGGCCGAGTCCGGGTGTCCGATCCATCTAAATCCCGTTAAATGTGGCCTTATAGTTGAGCGAGTGATCATTGATACCCGCCGGTCCTACATAAAATACGATACAGCCAAAAGAGGCCGTGGCGAACCCTGCGAATTCTTCACCTCCTCGGGAGGGGTTACTGTTGCTTGACAGTTCGTCCTGGAAACGCCGGACCCCCGCTCGAGCCAGGAACGCGTGTTGATGCAACATAGTCTAGTACAGAAAAATGAAAAATTGCCCGAGTTCCTGCCTTCCTGGTCTTCTGATCCCGGCAACAGATCCAGATCCAGGCACGGCAAGGGGGGAAAACACGATTCAATCTTGAAGAAAAAAAAATATTCCAAATAATTCGCATGGCATGAGACGGTCCAATGACTTTCCCGGCATTGCAAATGTGCAAATGACGTGGACCTCGGTCCTCCGCGGCGGCTCGACGCAGGGAGAGTTGGGATTTTGGTAACTCCGCGGACATCAGAATCCGGAGCCACGAGCACAGGACAAAAAGCATGAGCAGAGCCAAGACATCAGAACCTACACAGTGTTTCCCAGGCCCAGGTGCTCCGGTTGTATCCGACGGAGATATTAAATATACGAATAGCCAAAAATCAGCCCATTTGCGATGCATTCGTTGTGGGAATCCGAGTTTCGTCAGGAGAGATTTGGTGAAAGCATCTCCGCTGCTCCCTCCTTTCACACGGTCTCTGGCAAAGGGTGTGAAGTGAGTTTCTAACCTCATACGGAGAGCACGGCAAGGCGGAAACTCTATCCCTGGAACTAAAAATCATCTGGATGCTGATTCGCCCATGATGTAATTAAACCGTCGTAGCATTGATTTCACGCCATCAAACAGGTTGCGTGGGGACGGGGTATAACAAGGGCGAAGCGGGACCAGGACTCATGGCCATGCATCTCGCTTCGATGCCGTTGAACGGAGACACAAAGCACCCAAAAACCGAAACGCGGAGATAGAGAGACACAAAGAAAGAAGATCCATATTAACTTGGCCCACCTATAGCTCACGTATAGCTCATCCCAGGTCTATAAAAGCAAAGCATCGCTCTCCCAGAACCCTCAGAACGTTCATTTCCGCTTCCTTCGACATAATGAATCGCCTAATCTCTCCAAGGACTCTTGTTCCCCGATCTCAGCTCACTTTTTGCACTTGTCCCGCTCGAAGATTCTCTGCGACCGCCATGGCTCAAGCCGAAATCCCTAGGTTCCCATTCAACCGCGCCTCCGGCCCCGAGCCGCCCGCCGAGTTTGCCAGGCTTCGCAAGACGGCGCCGGTTTCCAAGGTTAAGCTGTTCAATGACGCTGAGGCGTGGCTTGTGACGAAGTACCACGATGTTTGCAAGGTCGCGACCGATCAGCGACTGTCCAAGGTGTGTTGAATTTGCTTCTATCTCTGTACGAGAGACGAATTGAGATCTTAACTTTGAGTATAGCAACGGACGAGGCCTGGCTTCCCGGAGCTCTCGGCTGGGGGTGTTGCCGCTGCCAAGAACAAGCCGACCTTTGTCGATATGGATGCTCCAGACCACATGCACCAGAGGTAGGCGGCGTTGGATGAATTGCGATTTAGTTGATTTATTATTTACTCACGGCGAATAGGGGCATGGTTGAACCCATCTTCACCAAGGAGCACATTGAATCATTGAAGCCCTATATTCAGTCGACTACGAATCAGTTGCTCGACGCAATGATCAAGGGCGGCTGTGCCAAGCCCGTTGATCTCGTCGAGAAGTTTGCTCTGCCACTGCCTTCATATGTAGGTCTCCGCGCATAGCCTCTCCAAGTCAGCACACGCCCCCTTTTAACACAGCCATGGTAGGTCATCTACACAATTCTCGGCGTTCCGTTCGAAGATCTCGCCTACCTCACAACCCAGAACGCCATCCGCACAAACGGTAGCTCCACTGCCCTCGAGGCAGCCAACGCCAACAAGTGAGCAAGATGACGAGATCTGAGATTTCCTGCACTAAGAAAACCACTAATTGGCAATCGTCCTTAGGGAGCTCCTCGACTACCTTGAAAACCTCGTCGAACTCCGCAGCGTCGAACCCAAGGACGACCTCATCAGCAAGCTCGTAGTTGAGCAGCTCAAGACCGGCGAGATTGAAAAGTCCGACGCCGTCCAAATCGCCTTCCTGCTGCTCGTCGCTGGCAATGCTACCATGGTGAACATGGTTGCGCTGGTAGGTGTTTTCGTCATGGCTCCGCAAGCATTTTACGTTGCGATAGCCCACGCTAACATTTTTACAGGGTGTTGTGGAGCTGTTGAAGCATCCGGCTCAGCTCAAGGAGCTCATCGCTAAGCCGTCGCTCGCAAAGGATTTCGTCAGCGAGCTTTGCAGATACCACACTGCTTCTGCCATGGCTATGAAGCGTGTTGCCAAGGTCGACATCGAACTCGGCGGTCAGGTAAGAAAATGCTTCTCTTTGATGAGAAAGAATGATTAAGTGCAAATACTGACAACGGCAACAGCGCATCAAGGCCGGCGAGGGCATCATCGCCTCGAACCAGTCTGCCAACCGCGATGAGGACGTGTTCCCCAACCCTGACGTTTTCGACATGCACCGAGAGTTTAAGGTTGATGGCCTCGGCTATGGATACGGTCCCCACAGGTGCATCGCCGAGCATCTCGCCCGCGCTGAGCTAGAGGCTGTTTTCAGTATGTCTATGCCCCTTTCGTTTTATCAAGGAATTTTTCTCGAGGAGCTAACGAGGGTCATTTTAGGCACTCTCTTCCAAAGACTACCCAACCTCCACCTCGCTGTCCCGTTCGACCAGGTCGCGTACAGCCCGCTTAGCAAGGATGTCGGTATCACTGAGTTGCCTGTTGTTTGGTAAATGAGTTGGCGTGAGATCTGCTTATGGGTTAGATCTTTCGACTGTGGTATATAGGATGTACTTCTTTGCGATTGTCCCCTCATTTGAAATTCCCCCCTCTCCTTCGAAAAGAAAATCCAATTAGATTAGTTATTACTACTTTTGGCATCATGCAATGATCAGATGTCTCTCCCGAACACCCACCACCATGGCGCACCTTATGCAAGTGATTAATACGGATAAATGTAATGGATACATCCAAGGTGGTCGAGTCTGGCTAGGTGTCACCTCGCCCGGGCTCTTTCCTCGTGGGGGACAAATCAACTGTCCTAGTGTTCATCCAGTTAGCCTCTTAGGCATTCCTATTCTAGGAACTTCGGCAAACTGTTGCAACGTATCTGTTGAAGTTACTACACGGTAGATTGATATTTCGGAGTCTATGGCCCGATGCCACTACGAGGTTCTCGGCTTTGGCCTCTGCAATGTGCTGGATGTTGTTTCTGGTTTCGGAGAAGGGCATTGCTTGCTGTCCTTGGAATTATCTTCACTAAGAAACGCGACATATAACTATGATGAGGGGGTCATCAAGGTAATAAATATGAAACCAGAGCTAATGAGAGAGACTGCTTCAAGGCCGTCCTGGGTCTCACAGTCGGGCTGTCCCCTGAAACTCAACAGGATCTGAGTTTCCGTCACATCTCTAACCAACAACTGATACCTCTGGGGGCTCATCTCATGACGAGGTGAATAGGGAGCTTGACGGCATCTCTTTCCCAGACTAAAGCCGAAAGAATTCGCAATGTTGAATCTGTAAACAGTTGAAACCGAATACAGAACGTGGCAGTACGTCAGTAAAATACGCTGGCATCTCATATAACGGCGGGGGTTATCGTACAACGTCAAACTGGACTCGGTCTCTCCCTCCCGCATATAATAGCTCAGGTAGCATGAAGCTCTTGACAACGCCGCTATATCTTTGCATCTCTTGCGCAACTCATGAAACTGTAAGAAGTTTGATAGGTTGAGTTTAGTTTATAATCCTCGACGAGGGTTTTACCCGTTAGTCACCGCCCGACCTATCTCATAAAAGGTATTGGATAAGTATCTTCAAATATGAAGTACTAGAGAATATACCCGTTTAATACCTAATTTGGGATATCTTAGGTAGTGTGAGGATCTCTCATGTTTAAACCCTGGAAGAGCACTGATTATGTGAACTCTGGAGGGTGAGAGTCACTGTTTTTAGAAAGGATCGAAAGGGGGCTGTGTTTGTGATATATGTACTATTTCTATAGACGTTTGTATAGACAATACTGGAATCACTATCAACATGTACTTCGTACATGGAAATGTATCAACCACTTGGTCCTTCATGGAAGTCCTTCGTAACCTGTCTCATCCCATCTGCAGGGCCACGAAGTGGGGAAGAAAGAACGCGTCGGGTCTAGACTCTCATCGCACTGAACGTGCGACCGAACTGGCAGATCTTATTGGCTGGAAGAGCGTTTCTACACATTGTTCTGCCCCGCCAGGGCCTGTACGACGTGAGATCTGCCTATCACACGAACTGTGGCTTTGATGAAGGAGGATTCATTGGTCAGTGCCCCGGTAGGCCATCATGGGCCATGGCTCAGAGATCGCAGGGCAGAGCCATGTCCTTCGAATTTGCTTAAATATGCTCTTCAGCAACCCCTCGACAGGAGAAGTTTTCTCCGTCCGCCATTCCCCATCAAGTGTTTTGTGTCTCTCTCTTTTTTCTCCATTTTTTTTGGCTCCATAAAATTACTCGAAATGACTCGGCGACTCAACTTTGAAAAGTGCACTCAGTGCCGAAGGGACAAGCAGAAAGTGCGGCTCTCCTTCCCTCCCGATGCAGCTCCCCGCCCTCGCCGAGCTTAACCTTTTCGCTAACACTCAGAAACGAGCCAGTGTGAACCAGTCGACAGAGAGTGGCCTCACCAGAAATGCAACCGGTGTGTGTTGAAAGGCTGGTCATGCTCCGAAAACCTGCGAGCCGGATCGCGTCGCCTCGGTACTACTTGTGAAGTCCCAGAGGCGGACTTTAAGCGATACGTTGAATTGTGAGGGTACTTCAAAGATCGGAACACCTAACTGCTTGTGGCTAACATGCCCGATGCTTGACACAGGTCCTTGAGGCACTCGGCCCTGAACATGATGACGTGGAGGCGACGAGAGAACTCTGGGGCGCTTCACCACGCGGAGGAAGATGAGCGGAATTCCATTCTGCGCTCAGCAGATCGCCTAATACAAAGCACTGAATCAGCTTATATCAAGTTCGCCACGCTGTCCCTGGTTGAGGCTGTGGTTTTCTGGAAGACCTGGGCGGCCGGCTGCTCGATGAATGTCACGGGGCTTCCGGCTTTTGTCGAAACGGCCCGGCAGGTCGGACACTTGGGAGCCGCCTCCTCGATTAGCCTATATCTACTGTCCAAGCAAGCATTAGCGCCGCGCATAACGGACGTAGGTGGTATAGCGCGGTTCGTCGACGACTGTGGTCATCTCAGCCGTCTCATTAGCGCGACGGATGCTTTAGAACGGTCGGATCTCCCCTCGAAATTTTCGATCGGCCAAAATGCCTTTTCAGTTATTGCCCGGAATGGCGTAAATTGGAGGTCCCTATTACTCGCGGCGGCGTCGGTAGACGTGACACCTACATTTGATGCCTTTGGTCGCACCTTGCTGCACAGCATGATGGAACTCCTTCCTACGAGGTCCCACCCCGTACGTGGTCCCGTAAATGGAGGCCGAATTGGGTACATTGGTATAGATGGAGACGCCATCGCACACTTTGATCGCATTCTCGAAGTGGTGGACATTGACAGGCAAGATGTGCAGGACCGCACCGCTTTGCATATCGCATGCTCACGAGGCCAGGCCCTGGTAGCCCGGTTTCTCGTAGAGAAAGGGGCAAAGCCACACCTCCGAGATGGCTCTGGTCGAACGCCTATCGATATAGCCTTCAGCGGAGGTGAGCTCGGCCTTGTAGTCGAGCTGTGCAAAAAAGCGCCGCCAGAGCGTCGCGCATGTTTCCTTGTCCACGCCGCTGGCATCAACACGACCCCGCTATCGGCGGCCTACGATATGGCTGTTTTCCCTGTCATCAAAACCATGCATGAGATTTGGTGTACCCATCTGGTGGCGAACGACTCCTGCGGCGATGAAGGTTTGGGATTCTTACATCTCGCCGCAAGCAAAGGCGATATCTTTATGCTCCGACGCCTTCTTGAGAGCGATCTTCGCCCTTTTGATTGTCTCAGCCGGTCCGGTCGAACGCCGCTGTCCCTCGCTGCTGAGAGGGGACATGCTACTGCAGTTAAGCTTCTGCTCTCGTACGGAGTGGATCCGGACGCCCGTGATAACTCTGGCCGAACGCCGCTCTCGTTTGCGGCCGAAAAAGGGCACCACAGCGTTGTTCAGGTGCTGCTGCTAAAACCTAGCGATGCTCGCGCTCGGTCCGCCGACCCAGAGAGCAAGGACGATGCGGGACATACGCCCTTAGACTACGCCGTGGCGAAATCACACCTCCGAGTTGCCGACCTTTTGCGCAATAGGGGTGCCGCAGACGACATGATTGAGGTGTCCCGAACCGCACTCGAAACCCCATGGCCCGTTGAACTCATTGAATCCGTTGAAGAACTAGAGGTCTCCGTGATTACGGATCTTATAGAGGCGATGGGCCCCCCGCCGATCGCTGAGCTTGCGGCGATAAGAGGCGACCCCCATTCCCCAGGCTCTTTCATAAGAGGCCCCGAGGGAAGCAAAAAAAGGAAGTACGCAGGATCAATCATGTCGAAATCGTCCAAAACGACGCAAACCACCAACGGCCAACGGTTGCATTTCGAAATTGAGTGGCCGGACACCGGGTCTGTAAAATCTCACTCGTCCATTGGAAGGGACTATCGATGCTGCGGTCGGTCGTTCCCAACCCTGCATGATTTGTTCGCGCATGAGCAAGATTGCCATGGCGACAAGGGCGAGGGTGCACATGGGATAGCGACACGGAATCTGGGCGTCGCTAGATTAACCGAGAAGGAGCACAGAGAATATATCACACAAGGTGTCGGGTCCTGGAGCAAGAATTAGCGTGCATCACTGAATTTGTTTGAGTGGCCGTTTTTCATCTCTTTTGAATAGTCGCAAATCTGTCGTTAGATCAAGTCTTCTGGCTTCGGTAATTTCCGCTCCGTAGAGAAGAAAAGAAAAGAAAAACTACTCATGTGCTCTCCCAGAGAGTTGATTCCTGCGGAGTGGTGAAGATGTCAGGGGCAATGATGTGGCTTGATGAACGCTATGAGGCATCTCCCTTACCCCCCCCCCCCGATTTGAAACGTTTGGCCTGCATATTCTTAGATGGCTGCAAATCACAACGCTTGTCCTAATCATGTCAAAGGCAGTCGTTACGGCCGTGGAGTTAACTCGGTAGTCATGAGGCTAGAGCCACACCGTAAAAGTAGCAAGGGTAGATTATGGTACCGTTCATTAGACCGGAGATTGCGGGTGAGGTGTGCTGTGCCCTACGATCCCGTTATCTTGGCTTCCTTTATGGTTCCCAGATATATAATACCAAGTGTGGAATGGAATAATCTGTAGGACTGTGGCAACGGGATGGTTCCATAAGACAGAGCGCAGTGCCGTAAATGTCAAGGAAACCACATTATCTATTCCATCTCGGGGACCAGGATCTCAAGCCAGTTCCCTGTTAAACATTGTTATCAAGTAGCTGAGGTGAACGAAAGACTTCGAGGCCTAAATTTCCTTCTTTCTTGTCTCTCAGGCGGAAAAAAACGTGCTCGGTGACATGCACAATGTCCCCCGCCCCCGTAGTTCCATGCAAGGTCGCAGAGCGAGCCAGGCTGGAACACGTTGTCACGCATCAGCTTCCACCCTTACAATACACTCTTTCGTAAAGGATCACAGGCCCCTTGCTAGGGTACCAGAGCTAAATTTATGCATCGATGGGTGCAAGAGTACCTGGTTGGCTTTTGGCTGCGCCAAGGGACACGAGGGATCAGATCCACTTCCGCGGGATCTCCAGCGACCCCGTATTGGGTTAGTGCAAGGGGGGTGTGGGTGACGAGAGAGAGAGAGATAGAAGGAGCGGAGCGGCCTTGCCAGGCAGTGCATTGCGAGGTGACACTTGACTGGGGCTAGTTGAGCAAGTTTTTGTTCCTTCTCCTTGGAGGCTACCAAACGACACCATCCCTGTCTCGACCTTCTGCTTTTAGGGACCATGGAAAATCTAGAAATAGTCAAAATATCCTCGCTGGCAAGTGCACAAGATGAGATGATCCTGATGGTAGATCTGATTCAGAATCTGTCGTCGACCCCGTCATGATAATAATTCCAGAACACACAATCCTAGACCGCACTCGCTGAACGACATGGGATCTCATATGAATCACAGTCATGGCACGACCTCCGCTGGCACCTCTACTCTTGCGCAGGACGATATGGCGATGCCAATGTCCATGGCGGACATGACCATGACCTTTTTCATTTCTTCGACGACACCACTATTTGCTGACACCTGGAGCCCCAAGAAGCCGGGTCAGTACGCGGCGACTTGCATCTTCGTAGTCTTCCTTGGCGTCCTTCTACGAATGCTCCTCGCTCTAAAACCCACCCTAGAGAGCACGCTGTGGTTTAACGAAGCCTCGAGTTACAACGACGTCGACCGGACGGAGGAGAGCGCCCTCGAGACGATAATTGCCAAAAGCCAATTCGAGGCCTCGGGCCCAAAGAGCCCACGCCACCGGTATAAAGAGCCTCGATTTAATTTGGTTCTGCTGAGACTTCGCTTGTGGTGGCGGACGTGGAGGTTCTGGCCCGCTCTTAGACGCGGTGTCTTCGAAGCTGTTGTGGCTGGCGTTGCCTACCTCCTGTAAGTATCTCGAAGCCTACGGACACCATTCTATTCATTCTACCGAGGGAGAGAGAAGATGAGCAAGCAAAAAAAGAAGGCTAACTGATATGTGTACCGCCGTTGATCAGAATGGTGGCCGTTATGACAATGAACGTCGGATATTTCCTATCTGCGTTGCTCGGAATCTTCCTGGGGACGTTTATCCACGGGTCGTCGATGTCCTCATCGAGTAGCGATGGTACTCATTGCTAGGCGGGCTTGGTGGACCTTACTTCTTATGTTCAGCGGGAAAGAGGGAGTTCTTGGTGTAGGGTAGGGTCTGCTGGGCATTTATGTAGGAGTTTTATAAACTGTCCCTTTGATGTTTTTTCTGATCCTAATATTACCTCCTTAGGCTACACTCGATATGGTTTGAGGTGTTATTTTAAAGTTCTAATATCGAAAGAAAACTGAAAATGTACTATCCTCGACATCTACCCTCCAATACCGCGTTTAGGGACATGGACAGGACCACGGTGCATCGGAACCTTCTAGAATTCGACGTATTCCGAGAGAGAGAGAGAGAGAGAGAGAGAGAGAGAGAGAGAGAGAGAGAGAGAGAGAGAGAGAGAGAGAGAGAGGGAGAGAGAGGGAAGATGCGTGCGATGGTCTAGATAGAGCCTAGGGGCCGGCTGATGGAGGTACATCTCTCCAAGTCATCAGTCGGTGTTGCATGTCCCCCGTCATCGGCAAATTATGACTTGAGAAGGCTGCTACTCTGCGAGTTCGTAAGTATTGCAGGACGGCCACATGCTGCGCCAACCTTCCAATTCGCAGGATCTCAGTAAACGGGGATTTCGGAGTATTCGCGAGTTTCTTTGTGCATAAACGGGCGCAGCGTCAACATATCGTCGCAGTTCTCGTCGATGAAGTCTTTCAGATGAAGCGTAGCTACCCCTTCATCGAGAGTCCCGACCCTCAAAACTCCATCCCCAGGTCGCGGCACATTTGCGGCCGTGAGAAGCTGCTCTGGACTACAAACGAAGTACAGGACTATCGGCCTGTAAATCTTGGCCAAGTTAAGGGTCTTTTCCGCCAAGAAGATGTCAGAATATCTGTTCAGGGGGGGGAGGGGGGAAGAAATCCCAAAACTTGTCTCGCAGTTCAAGCGGCAGATCGGAGAAACGCGTGAAAGGTCGACATTTAATATTCTTCTGCTTCTGCTTCTGCTTCTGTTCCTGCTTCTCTCCCTTCTTTGATACTCTGAAGAGGCGGAGGTGATGGACGCTGGCTCGAAGCTTTTCGGAGATAAGGAGTGATGAAGAGGCTTGGAGGACCTCAGAGCGACCGGTGCCTGAGTAGGAAAAAAACAAATACACTCAACATCGGAGTGCGATTACGCCAATTCCTTCGTAATATTATTTAAGAAGTAATTCCTTGACCTTCGAGCTTTTGTCTATTATTTTATTCCCTTTGCGGTGACTGAAACGATAGACCTGCGATGAGATGACCTGCTGAACTTGGAGGTGAAAGAAGAAAAGGAAAACAAGAAGAGAGAGAAGGCTTCCTTCTCAACTGCCAGAAACACATTCCCATGGGCCTAGTCTTGGGCTTGTTAAACGAGGAGATGTTACGATCCACTCGCAGTCGCCTGACCGATTCTACAATCCGTTCCCCTTCAGGGATGTGTGGATCGATAAGATTAAATTGAGACGGAGCTAGCATGGCGGCTGTCGTCGTCCTGCCTGGGCGCTAGATAGCTCTCAAGCTGAGCACGTTTGAGCTCTTTAATTTAGCCTCGCCTCGCTCTACATGATGTTTGTTTCCCAGCTTCCCAGCAACATCCACGCTGCGCCCTTAGTCCCTCAGGTCCATTTCCTCGACTTCGCTCCCTTGTCCAGAATTAAACTTGGACTTATCCCTAAATCGGAGAAGTGTCGAGGCCCTCATAATACTCCGTACGCTAGTATGCATAGATGTCTCTTGTGTGGCAAAGGCTTCCATTTTACCACGAGCCTCTTTCCAGGCACGCATTATTATCGACAAGGGGGAAGAAGAGGAAGAACAACGAGTACTTCGTAATCTCTCAGGCGCACCACGAGGTAGCTTCTCTTATCTCGAACACGGGTCTTTTTTTTTTTTTTTTTTTTTTTTTTCTTTTCTCTTTTGGCCTACAGAGCCGCCAGGCATCGCCGCTGAGACCACTGCTGCACCATGTGCCTGAAATACCTTCTCCGAGCCTGCCCCAAATTTACCCTCCTACGCTCTCTGCTGACCGGAAATTGGCTGCGTGAATAGCATTGACTCTCGATAGACACACACACACACACACACACACGGAGCTGTGCGTTGACTGTTACATCATGGAAAGCATTGTTAAAGTGTTCTCGGGCGTCGTGATCGATATCCCCTCATGCTCATTAAAATGTGCGCAAACTCGCTCGGGTTGGGCTATGCGGTGACCTTGCGGTCGCATCAGCTCGCTCCTACGTCATCTAGTACCCATACAGCCATGGCGACCCTATCGATGCACGATGGTCTCGAGGCAGAACTCCATCAGAAGTAACCGTTGCATTGGGAGAGCCTAGACTGAAAGAGGAAATTGGCTCCATGTCCCATTCCCCAGCTCTTAGTAGTTTATTTCGTACAATCGGGGTCAGAAAGAAGAAGGTCGGCGTGAGTCTATCACCGACTTGCCCAGCCCATGGCAACAGTGATATCCAGCGGAGCAAATTTGTTGAAGGGGCGCATGAAGCGACCTATGCCCTCGATAACCCACCCTTGGGCGCCAACAGACTGTCATCGTCAACCCGCAACAGTACTCCGCAATTTCACTGACGATTATCGAAGAGGGCAAGAAAAAGAATATAAAATTATATTTTTTAAACAAAAAAGAAGAGAAAACTTGATCGTGGCAGGGATCGAACCTGCGATCCCGTGCGACCTCGTTCCATTGTGAAGCACGTGCCTTAACCACTGGGCCACACGATCGATGAATGCTCGCCTGTGCTATTGGAATATACCAATATGCGCAGCACGTAGCTAAGCGGAGGCTGCCATGGACGAGCAAGAAAGAAGGTTTGTCCTGAAGCTGTTTGTGAAAACACCAGTTGGTGCGTCTCCATTCGCGAATTGGGGGTATGAAGAATAAGCTAAAAAAATAAAAAATAACAATAAGGCTGGTACGATCGCATCACCGTAGCAGTCGGCGGCGGACCGTCGTCGTTTTCTCGGGGGAATCCTAGGATCAGCAATCTACAGACATCTTCGGCTTCTATGTTGGTGTTTGACTCTAGTTTATTCACATCTACCCCGGGGGACTGTTTGGCTTGCGTGTTGGCGTCTAATCGGAAACCATGTCTCAAACTCTCAATCCGATTTTTAACATAGGATCTCCATCGATTTTCGATTCAAAGAGCCATGCCTTCGCTGGCGCCATGGATCGCTGGCGATCACCTCTTATGGTAGGCCTGAACATCCTTATAGTTGTTCGAAATATGCCCCTGCCATTTGTCTTCCTTTCCTACCGGACAAGACACAAGACTACGGTCACTAAGTGAATCTCCCACTAATCTGGCACAGCATTGTATGTAAGGCCTGAGACGTCACCGTCTGCCGTCTGGCGAAGAACTCAATACTGCACTCATATATTTCTCTCATTTTCCATAAGGCACTACCTGATTCTAGCTCTCGCTGCTTTCCACCCGCTATTATCCGCAGGAATGATGCTGGCGAAACGAACACACCTGACACTGGGTGTCCCAAGTCAGCTCAGCTCTCAGCCGACGAAGCTGCCCTCCTCCATACGCTCAACCCTCTCCCGTATCCTCAGCACAACTTCCAAATGCTTCAATCTCAGCGGCTTGTCCTTGTTCGCCAGCACCAGGGCCGTCTTGATCGAGTTCTTAATCTCCCGGCCGTTGAGGGCCGACTCGGCAAGCTTGTCGAAGTCGGCGTCATCGATGGAGGCGACATCCGGGCCGAGCTTCTGGATGAAGTTGACCCAGATCTTGCGGCGGGCGGGCTTATCGAGATCGGAGTAGGGGAGGATGAGGTCGATTCGAGACTTGAAGGCCTTGTCGATGGCAGTTATACGATTGGTTGTGAGGAACATTAGACCTCTGTAATATTCGAGGCGGCGAAGGAAGACTTAAGAGTACAAGATACATCAGGTCAGTTACTTGAAACAATGAATATCGTTTTGAGTCACACCCAAAGACTAACTCGAGACTAGTTCATTTCTTTGGAGGTTGTACGAAGTCCTGGACTCGAGAAAGACGTCCGCCTCGTCGATAAGAAGCACAGCATCCCAGAGTTGACAACATTCAAGTGCGCTCATCAAGGCGCTCTCGACACTTCCAGCTTCGGTGCCCAAGTCGCTGGCGCTGAGGACATAGAGGGGTACACGTGACCTTTCGGCGACTGAGAGTATAAATTGATCAGCACAATTTTCGTTCTTAGCCATTTAAGCTTTGAAAGGGACTGGGTTCGCTTTACCAGCCTCGGCCGTGAGGGTTTTCCCAACGCCTGGTGGGCCGCAGAGAAGTATGATGATTCCCTCGCCTGCGCGCAGCGGTTTCTGTTAGCTTCGGCGGGCCGCAAAATAAACCTCGAATAGTCGCCAAAAACAAACCTTTGTGAGAAACAAAGTCGTCAAATCCTTGCTTGCTGAGGCGCGGCCGGTCGGCAAACGCAAAGATGAGGTCCTTCTCTCCCTCGGGGAGAACCAAGTTATCGTAAGGAGATGCATCCCATGCAGTCTCTTGAATTCCGTCAATGTCAAACTCGCCTAGTCAAACTCCGAGTTAGAGAAGGAACAACACAACGTGTTTGGTGAGCAGCGGTTATAGAAACAACTTACCCCACTCCTTGGCAGCTAAATCGAACCCTCGGACTCTCGGAGATGCAATAACGCACTCAACGTCAGTCAGAGGCGTGAGGATTTCATCCCGCCCGAAGCCGGACTCGGAAGGATCATCAGGACGGACTATGGGAGATTTTCTCGAGTCCGCCGACTTTTTGTTCGATGGGCGGCGACTGGTCCTTGCTTTCGCACCCTCATCGCTATCGGAGCTACCACTGGTAGAAGATGAACTCTCGGTGGAGTGCTTATCAACGTCCGAGTCACGGGGAGGGCCATCCACGGAGCCCGCGTCGGAAGAGGCAGGGCTGACTGTCTTGACTGTCTTGACTACCTTGCGAGACTGGGACCACGGAGGTCGGGGAGGAATGCCCATTGGGAGTGGGCGGCGCGGATGCGGTGGAGATTTCTTCGTACGGAGAGTCCCCAACTGGGAAAGGGATCCCAGATGAGGTGCAACCTTCTTCTGCACCTTCCAGTAGGCGTACGCGTCGATGATGATGCGTCCGGATGTCTACAGGAGCAGGTTAGTTCTCATCGTCTTGCCTCTCTACTAGAAGTTGTTAAAGGGTTGCCAAATAAACACACATACCGGCTTCGCCGCCATGCGTCCGTGGCCGTCTTCCACGTATTTGGTCCCAGCGTAAGCCTTGACGTGGAATCCGCGAAGGGCCTCAAATTTCCTCCCCCGAGCTAGCAGCATCTCCTCTATCAGACGAGGGCTAGGCGAGAAGTCGAGCGGGTAGAAGGGTAACTTGTCGACCGACCGCGGCGGATCAAACTCATAAATTTGCGGGCTGTCGCAGGTCACGCCCGAGACAGCACCGTTCCAGTCGATGTGGGCGAGTGTGATCGTGTAGTGGGCCGGCCGCGGCCCGTAGCGTGGTGTGAACCGCACATCGACCAACCGGAAGGCCTCGGTGCAGCTGTTGTTCACCATCAGGCAGCCAGGCGCGAGGATAAGCCAGAGGTCTTCGAAAGAGATGGTTCCCGTTTCCCTGACCCTCTTGAGCGCCGAGAGCTGATTCGCGATTCGTGGCTCAAGTGTATCCTTGAGCAGCCGCAGTTCATCTGTCAGAAGTTCGTCCGTCGTCGCCGCCCGCTCTACCTCCTCCAGGAGGGCGGGCCACCTGTGCACATACGGCTTAAAGGGCGGCGGCACGGCGTAGGGCGATGCGTCCGCATACCACGACGGGTAGCTCTGGAAGACGCTGTTCAGGACGGCGCGGAGTCGGGGACTCCTGGCCTCGATGGAAGAGGTCGCCCAGCCGACTTCGTCACCTTCGCCGACTCGAATCATGCGGTGCACGACGGCGAAACCGCGGGCGAGGTCTCGGAGACGGCGTTCCTCGTGGACGGGATCTTGGAACTCGGACCAGCGTGCCTTTCGTGGTGAAGGGTCCGTCGAGTGGTTATAGAAGGTCATAATCTTGAAGCCGGCGGAGTCTTGGTTTTTTTCGTTGACCTGCGGGAGGAGTTCCGCGTCCCCGACATCTTTAGCTGAGTTGGAGACGTTGACCTCCCCAGGAATGTCCTCAAAGTGTTCGCTCATTGTCCTGTGCTTACAATCGCGGCCGAAGACTGTTTCAATTGACAAAATTATGATTGAGGTGTGCTGATCGGGATTGAAAATGTGGTTGAAAGATGCTGGAATTGAATCGCCAGAGAATCGCCAGTAATTTATTATCTGTCACACACGTCATCAACGCGACAAGATTGTTGTACAGTAGGCAGCAATTCGATGATCCCTTTCCATGTCAGGCCATACAGCATGCAGGCTCCCTGCTCGCATGCCGAAGCTGGGCACTGAAAGACCGAGGATACGGACACCTCATTCGAGGAGAAGTGCTCGAGCCATAAGAGAGCGCGACCTGCTGCGCAGTGCGGCTTACGGAAAATCCTCTCGCGGCATTGCGCATTTTAAGGCGAACCTTTGCTGCGCCCCGTGTCGCCGAAGGAAGAGGGGTTCGAGGCCTCATGATTGCCTGAAATCTGCGTCTTGAGTGCTAATTCGCCGAATGCTCGTAGTGGGCTGCATGTCGTGTCGTACGAAAGAAATCAGTGATGCAGGGAGACGCATCTCGGAGCATTGTTGTGAGTCGTGACTTGTATGTCTCGGCCGGGTCTGGACTCTGGACGAATGGTTCGAAAGTTTGCTGTCTTGCGCAAGCGTTCCGTTTGCCGAGGAGGCGATCTCCCGAGCCTCTATAGACACGACATGATTCAGTCTCAGAAATCAAGGGGTTTAAGGTATCGTCGATTCAAACGGCCTGCGGGGGGAGCTGTGAGAGTTAGTGAGACGATAAACACTAGCAATGCCAAAAGCGAGAACATTGAGAGCCAGGACTCAGGAGCGTCGCCTGCAAACCCCGCATTCGCTGTTTCAATCATTTTCGCACCCAACCAGCCCCCCAACGCGAGATCGTTTCCAGCCCAACTGCTGATCGGAGTGAGTCCTGGTGCCTGGAGTGGGACAAAAGTCCAGTGCCTGTATGTGTGATGCATGTCATACTGTTCGAAAGGAAATGCCGCCATCCGCTGCCGCATTACACAAGTTATTGTCACCCTCTCCATGACCTATCTACGTCCATGACTCCATATACTACGGCAAAGTGAAAATGCCTTTACCCCAAATATCCATAATATGATCTCTGTGGAGAGACCACATTCTGGAAGCTAATTTTTTTTTCCCCGTTCAAGCAGAGGAGAATGTCCCCTTGCCTAGTAATCACCTCGAGATCGATAACAACGACCTTGCGTTCACAAGGGCCGTCCAATACGAACTTAGATCTCAGTGTTTGGTTGGGGCAGGTCACGGGTGTGCATGCCACTGCAACATTTGCTTTTATGTACACCGTCATTCGGAGAATCGAGAGGTTGAACAAGCAGTCATCTACGAGTGTGACCCGAGGCCGAGTGGCCTCAAAGTAAATGGAGATGACTACATGATGTGGCACTTCGTTTTCTCTGCCGTGTATGCCGTGTTTGCATCGAATCCGCTCGAATAGGCTCACCACCGCATCTCGGCTCAAGATGCGGATGGCAAAGTCACCTTCTTTAAGTTGTTGCACCAGTCTGAGAACTCACTGGGTAACGATATGTTGAAACGAAAATCTGCACCGAGTTCGAGCTCGTCGCAACCCCCCTCATTCCGTAAGATAAACTCCACCAAGCTTAACCTCATTGAAACATTGCTAGGGAACGAGTAAGTGGCTTGAAGGGCGGAAAGAACTTACTTGGGGGGCGAACATGCAGGTCCCAGGCACATGGTCCATTTCCCCCAATGGAAAGGCCACTACGAAGTGCAAAGTAGGTTAGATTCACAACCTTCCGCTCCTGCCGACCAGGAACCCGCCGTCACGCCATGCCCGCTTTTAGCAGCCATCAGGACACCCTAATTTCCGTCTCTGGAGAGCCCAAATCCGTCTCCGTGGGGTGAAAAACGCTCTACATCCAACGTTCCTTGATCACCATTTATGCCAAGTTGTCTTCAGGAGATTCCCATTGGTTGAAGCAATCACTTTCCTGCTGATGGCTCGAACTGCTCTACTTTGTAGTAGTTTAGCTGCACTGTCGAAATTGGGGGCTAGTCTTGGTGATGTTGGGATTGTCAAACGTTAAGACGCCATCGCGTCTTGGCATCGGCGCCACTTTGAGCAAGATTGAGCGTATTTTCTCAGCTTTAGTCGCATCCGTCTCCTGCGTCCGGAAGCGCTTCCGCCCAGGATGTAAACTAGTGTACGCCTCGTTCCCGGAAAAGAGATCCTTGACGCTTTAATGCAAGGGCGGAGGTGGGATAATGCTGGTGGACTATGATGCGATGGAGCCATGATTTCGCAACTCGAGAAAATTGGAGCAGGATAAATGGGGGCCGCCATCTGGGATATTTAACCACTCTTCGCTCGCAAGATTCTTCTGCTCTTTCTCTCCTTCACTTCCATATCCAGATCTCTTGTTTGCTCCTCCCGCTCATGGTCTCACGCTGAAACTGAAACCTTCACGCTCGTTTTTTTGAAGAATTCAAACCGAAAACACTATCGCTCAAAATGGTCAAGCCCACCGTCTGCCTCACCCTCTTCGCGGCCGCCGCTCTCGCCGCCAACCCTGCCCGGCGCCACGAGGGTCACGATCACGGCGATAGCTCCGTTGCTGTTAGCAGCGCTCCTGCCGCCGAGACTAGCGCCGCCGATCACACGCACCACCACGATGAAGAGCCCTCCACCACCGTCTCTAGCGCAGCTGCTGCCGAGACCACCCCCGCCCATAACCATGACGATGGCGAACACCACAACCACGGTAACGCGACCTCGTCCGCGTCCGGCAGCTCTGCCCCGCCGACGTCGACCTCTACTGTCCCCGTAGCTGGGGCCAGCACTAACGGTCTCTCTTGGACTTTGGCCGCTGCTATCGCTGCCTTGGTTGGATTCATGGCCTAAGTGCCTGGAAGAGAATATGAGTTTAAGTGGGAGAGAAGGAAAATGAGGGGGAACATGGGTGACTTGTTGTGATAATATCTAAGGAAGGAGTTGGAATAGTTGTAATGCAATGTTAATTCTACCTGTACATGTGCACTTGGCAGCAAGAAGCGTGACTGCTAGGATCGGCACCTAGACTCAAGCAAGATGAATCCACTTGGTGGAGGTTGGTCTAGCGAGTGTAACACCAACATAAACATCGCCGGATGAGGCCAGAGAAGCATTTCCGGCCAATATAGGTCCATTTCGTTATGCGATTGCACTAAGTGTTGATATACGACCAATTCTCCATGGTGAGAATCGTAAGAGTGAATCAATTCAGTGTAGATAAAACACAGAAGACCGCTTCACCTCGTTCCTAGCATCCCTGGGCCCAATGGTGTCTAGTTCCTTCGGGAGGACCGGTCCATGTACCTACCTAGCTCGCATGCCTTGCAGCTTCTTCAACAGAAAGGAGCAGATCCAGTTCCCCGGTATCTGTGGACAGCCTCTTCCAGGGCGACTACAGCATCGTGATTTAGCTGCTCAGGCGTCATCTCCACCCATGGATGTGAGGGAAAGAAGAAGGCCTGGGTATCTGCCGTAATCTTGTCCGCCATCACACGGTACTCGGGCGAGCCCTTGGAAATGTCGTGAACCTGTGCCGTCTTTTGCATCCAGATCTCGTGGAATCTAGATCCATCCAGAGTATACGAATCGGTCGTAAACCAGAACATGGGATGTCTCAGTGTGTGATCCGGATTGCGCATCTCGCTCAGATGCTTGATAAGCCCCGCCATCTCGCTGGCGCCGAGGTTCGAATAGGCGTTCTCGAGGCATCGCCTAGCACTGACGATGTCGTCAAAGTCCTCCGAAAATAAGGGATCCCCGGCTTGGTTTAGCGCGGTGCGACAGTCCTCGAACGAATCGGCGAGGGCCCTGAACAAGTCTCGCTCCCTGACAATGGTGTCGGGGTTATCCCTCGTCAGGTCGCCCACGGCCGAGTGCATCTTCGATGGGCTGTAGGCGTGGAAACCGTAGCTGCGATTGAAGAGCTGCTGGACTACCCACTGCCCGTCAGGAAAGAAGCTATTCATTCCGAACTCGTGAAATTGCAGAGAGGGAGGGTTGAAATCGGACGAGAGACCCTGAATGTTCTGGATAAACTCGGAAAAGGTGCAAACACTGGTCAGATCGGCGCCGACGCACCCTGAACCGGCCTTGGCGTTTTCCGCGCCGTACATGGCGGCTTCCATCTTGTAAACATAGTATGTATGGAGAACGATGTAGGCGAGACCCGCTCTCCGGAGCTGGCCTGGGGACTTGACTCTGAGTCGCTCTGTGTCAGGCACTACTGCTAAGGTTGGCGATGCGAGGAATGAAAGGAGGAGCACCAAGAGGTAGAAGAGATTTGAAGGTTGCATTTTGTGAGACGTATGATGGTGGAGGCTGAGAAAATGTGACTCTAAATTGGAGCTGAGCAGTTGTGAGTATTAGGAGGAGAATGGCATCTCGATGGGGCATCGTCTCCGTCAGAGCTCTGAAGTGATTCGATCCCAGCAGTCAAATGCTTCTTTCTCAATACAAAACTCTTCCTATTGTCCCTGGTGAGACACGGATCGAGTCACAATAAAGTTCACATCTCATTCATGTCATTGTGAACTGCTTGAATTATTTAGGTAATGGCTCTTCTCTAGTCGATATTATACACATCAGACGTCTGTTATTTCTCTCTTCGGTCCATTTTCCTTGATAATATCTACCGAGTCTCTTCTCGCATACGTCTTCTACTGTTCATCCCCGATCCAAACTTCGGCATACCTTTTAGTATACGCCCCACGATAAAACTTCCCGAGTGTGAACATGGACATCACCATCACACTCTCCCTGGTTGCCTTACTGGCCATCGTGGCCGGCTCGGTAACCTCAACCCCTTCTCCTCAAGCTCAGGGGCCTGCGGGCAACGATACTTCAGAGTCTGACAGATCTCGAATGGCCTTTTACGATGCCTTCAACACCAAGGACCGCCCCAACTGCAACGATCTCGACGTCTCCCGAATCCCGGATTACTTCAGTCATATTCACTTCGCCTTTGCCGATCTAACCGCAGACTACAAGCTCGATGTCAGCCGCACCAGCGACCAATTCGAGGCCCTCAAGAAGATGCCCAACAAGAAGATCATCTCCGTCGGGATCGGAGAGAAGTTCAACGACACGATGTCGAAGATGCTCCATACGGGAGTGCAGAGTGACAAGGCCGACACCTTTGCCAATGGTATCGGCGCGTTTATCGATTCCCATGGCCTTGATGGTGTTTCTCTCGCCTGGAGTCCATTTGCCGATGAGATCGACCAGTACATCTCATTTCTCGGTACTTTGAGGAGCCAGCTGCCGACCGGAAAAACAATCTCTGTCGCCCTGGACAGGCATTTCCAGGATCCGAAGTATAAGATTAAACAGATTACTGATGCTGTTGACCGCTTTGTCTTCAAGGCGTTCGATTACCATGGATATCTGGATGTTCTCTCTCAGCCTAAATTGTATGTTCCTCACTTCCCTCTTTCTTTCGCAGCTTGAAAGAAGACATGCTGATGAGGGAGCTACTCTTGAATTTATAGTCTCAATTGCCCACAGGGACGTTGTATTAGGTCTCATGTCAATTGGACAGAAACTGAATCAGCCTTGTCCAGTTTCGTCAACTCTGGAGTCCCTTCCACCAAGATCTTCATCGGCATGGCCCACCATGGCAGAAGCCTCAAGTTGGCCGACGTGGAGTGCTTCAACACGACCTGCCAGTTTCTCACAGACATCCCCAAGCGAGGGGGGTGCACCGACACCACGGGATTCCTCTCCGAATACGAGATCCTCACGCTTCACACGGAAGTAGATCCTGAATTGGAAAATTATTTCCCGTTTGATGGAGATGACGAGGATAAACCCGCCATTGTCCGGGACATTTACGATTCCGAGTCTAAGTCCAATATCTTCGTCTACGACGAGGATCAGTACGTTTCCTGGCTAGACAGAGAGGCCAGGATGGATTGGTTTAGGGCGCTTGTCGACTACGATATTGGCGGCATCGTGGACTGGATGTACGATCTTACCTCTGGCGTTGATACCCTGGTCACCCCCCTCAAGGTCAACGACGCGAACGTTGCCACTCGGTGCGACTTCGGCCGAAAATTCAAGGACCTCAACGAAGTGGACAATGCCATGTCGGGAGAAGGAGTAAACCCGGAATGCGCCGGCTACTTCTCCCTCATGGCGCTCGAAAGCATGCTCGATGATGCGGTGCAGGCGTACGCGGACATCGAGAGCGATAACTTCAACAAGAACTGGGACTCGTACGGGAGCTACATCAATGACACCATTCAGCTCCAGCTCGACAGGTGCATTAGCTGGATAGACAATGGTCCTTGCAACAAATATTTCCATTGCAAAATTGAGGAGGCCGGCCAAGTCTCGGCCGAGGGGACCTGTCCGCTGGGCAAATACAACCTCTCTCGCTCTTTGGATTACGTTCTCACCTACACTCTCGATGACGAAGACGGCTTCAACAGAACACTTTCAGAAGAATACGGAATCGAGAGGGACTGGATCAAGTTTGGCGACACTCTAGAACAGCAGAAATGCCACACTCAGCCCCAGAAGCCCGATCATCCAGACGATGAACCGAGACGCCGCCTGTCCCGACGACAAGAGTGCCGCCCCTACCGACGTGAAGTCAAAAACAAGCCTATGAAAGCCGGCGATATCCAAGTCTCCAACCCCAAAGAAGTCATCAAGCAAGTCAGCGCCAATCTGACAAGCATTCAGGCCGCCTTCACCGATCAGCGCATGGCCATCATCTCGAGCCTATGGAATGGAACCTACCACGAGCTGGCCGAGGTGTACTCCATGCCGGTCTTCATGTTCATGCAGGCCGCCAAGTCCATGAAGCAGGCCGCCGCGATTTGGGAGGAGTACCAAAAGCAAAAAGACGAGCAGAAAAGGAAGGAAATAATTATCTTGATCGTCGCTAGCGTGCTTATCTTCATCCCGTTCGCTGGAGAAGCGGCCGCGGCCATCGGATGGACCTCGACCACCATTGCGAAGATGAGCATACTTATCGGCGCCCTGGGGGACGCAGCTCTGATGGGCATGGACATTGTTCAGAATCCGGAGGCTGCTCCCATGGCTGCGCTGGGGATGCTTCTCATGGGAGGTGGGGCGAGAAGTGCTCCGCGGGTTGCTGAACTTGCCGAGGCGAAGAGGGCGATGAGTGTTGATGATCTGGCTAAGCTTGGAGCGGTATTCAAGGCCAATGAGGACAAGTTGCAGCGGGTTCTTAATGTGTGCCGCAAACAGTAAAGCTCGAGCGATGCGGCTGGGGAGGTGACGACAAACTGGTGCGGATGGTTAACACTATGCTGGCAATGGTGAAATCGCAGATAGCTGGGTTGGTGATGATGAACGAAAAGTGACCGCTTAATAGCCAGAGAGCTTAGATCATTGCAGAGCTCAATTCGTTTTGAATGTCTCGGCAGTAAGTAATTTGCTTCCTGAGTTCTACTTCTCCCTAGATGAGTCTCGAGAGATAGGTATAATGATCAATGCTATGTCAGAGATATTGATGGTGTGGTTAGGAGTCTAAGCATGCCTGGCTGCCTCGACCGGCTGGAATTAGACCGAAGTCGCAGGATCCGAGGGGTCACAGAAACTGGCCACTGAACTTGGGAATGTAACTATGTCCTTTTTCCAGCACAGGTACCGCATTCCGGTACCTTGGTTAAGTGAAGTATGGGATGTTCATCCCACCCGAGTCCCTTGCATCCATCGTTCGGTTTCATTTGACGATCCCATCTCCTTTCAGATACCAACCTCCTGCCAATGCGTCCCATATCTCTAATGACGCATGGCCCACGGAGGTGAAGACAGCTCTGTACTATTCTCGGTATTCCGTTCGGCGGTGAGAAGGTTTCACAGACCGGATCCACATCTCGGACAGGGATCACACTTAGGCAGGAGAGCTTCTGCCTAGACCCAAAGATGAGATTGTTTGGACTTCTGGCGTCTCCCTTGCCTTGGAGGCATGGAAAGGGGCCAAGGCAGCCAGGCTCGCATTTGTGGGCGTGAACAATTGAAGGTTTCAGTCCCTGCATAGAAGCGTCCTTGCCATAGGAAGCAGAGTCTGACAATATAAATTTGACGAGGATTCCGTCTGTCAAGCAAAGATTTGGCGCTCATTCTCTGCATCCATCCGTCCCCGCGACCACCACTCAAACTCGCCTTGATCATGGGGTAAGTCGGACTTCAAGGCTTTTACGCGCACGCATGATCTAACATACCCATAGGTACACTCATTACTGGACCATCAAAGACGCTGCTTCATGGCGCAATTCCCTTCCACAATTGGCGGACGATAGTGGCCTCATAATCAAGCATTCTGGCGTTGAAATCTGTGGCGACGATTATGATTTGCCTCCGATGCTCGACAAAGACAAGGGTATTTCTATAAACGGGAAAGATGAGTGAGTAATCTCGTTCCTGCACACAGAAGCAAAGGCACTGGGCCGTGTTCGTAACATCACTAAACTATCTCAGTGGACGTGAGCCCTTTCGTCTTGCTCTTGATGAGGGATTCGACTTCTGTAAGACTGGGAGGAGGCCGTATGACTTGGTGGTTTGCGCAATCCTCCTGAGGGCTCATCAGCTGGCACCCAAGGCTCTGGATATTCGGTATGCCCTTTCCCCCTGCTATCCACGTTTTCGATGGTGGTGGGCTAACCAGCGCGCAGCTCTGATGGCCGGTGGAATGAAGTAGGATGGCGGAATGCTCGCGAGTTGATCAATCAACTTTGGCCGGACGAGGCCATAACTTGTCCTTGGGGAGACGGGCCGGACGAGTGAGCCAGCCTAGGTGAGGATAAGAAAGATAATCTAGTCGAGGAGTAACTGGACAATGGTGGTAAAGATTAAAGAGGTGTATATAGGACAGAACTGAGAACAAATGGGGCGAAGAAGAACCCTGGAGATACGACCACTAGGATCGGTCTCATTGAAATGATAGTCTCGTGCAGAGAACAATGGAAGGTGCTTTACTACATCTCTCGTCATCTATTACCTCGACAAGGCCATCAGACAAGAAGGCATTTCGATGCCTCAGTACCCTGCTTCCGGTCCCTGCCATATTGGAAGAGATAGGAACTGTTCGAGTTCACTCTGTTGGTTAGCTGAGTATCAGGTATTCAGAGTCGGAATACATCGAATTGGTCTTCCGTGATAATATCCTGCCAGCTTGTGTGCACTCCGCCATTCTCGCGGCGCTGCCACAGCTCCTTCACCATATGTTTCAATACAACCAGATTTCTGAAACCGAGCTTTTGCCTTGTATGGAACCAGGAGAATATGCGCGCCTGCAAAGCAGGAGTTCCACACTCCGATGCTAAAACTATGGCGGGCCACATCATGATGGATCCAGCCTCTCCTTCTCCGACCTCCTCAATGGCTTCGAGTTGCCTCACACCTTGCTCGACAATAGTCTGAACCGTCTCAACGGGAGCACGCCGAACAGAGCGCTGGAAAAAGACAAGTGAAGCGTAGTAGAAGGCCTGCGCCATGTGATGTAGCATCAGTGCATGCCTCTTCGGAAGGGTGTTGTCTGTCCTCGCAGCGGGGAAGTTCAGGTACAACTGCAGCTCAAACGCGTCAAGCTCCCGCGGCTCTGGAAGCAGCTCATTCGAGATAAGCGTGTTCATGTAATCCATGTTTCTCAAGAACGAGGTTGACGCTCCATAGTACGGGAAAGAAAGCTGTGCGTTGTCTCCCATTTTCTCCAGGAATGACTTCATTTGTTCCCGCGGCACCTCGCACCCGCACAAGATAGCCATGCACACGATATGCGATTGAAAATCTGACGAGATGTCCTGCGAACGGAGCTTTCCCAGATAAGCAATCCCGCCAGTGACGTGCATCCTCCACCGTCGCGTATGACCTGAGATGGCCTCTATGGTGATGCAAGCCATGATGGCCATCGCAAAAGATTGGTCGCGATGCTGGTCGACCTGTGTGAGGTTGTGACTCAAATGTCGGATCCCTTCCTCTTCGTGGCGCAAGGCCAGGACATGGTCTTCTTTCCTGGTGCGGCCGCTTAGCTCGAACAAGTTGAAGGCGGCGCAGGCACAAATGGCGTGGAAAGTTGCAATGTCAGCATTGGAGCTTGTTACGCTGGATGTGAGGCCCCGCAAGGCCATCGGCAGCATCAATGACCGGCATGGATTGTTGGGCTCGTCGATCAGCACGAGCTTCCTGCTGGTGAATGTCACCCAGTGGTGGATCAGCCGCTTTTCCGATCCAGGGATCTGAAGGAGATCCAAGTGAGTTGGAGGACGGGTCTCTGCCGGCCAGCGCTCTGCTTGAGGAGTTTCCACTACTGATTGCCGAACGGTACCAGAATATGAGATGCCCTCTCTTCCATCGGATTCTCGGGGAGGACGGGAACCTTGGCGTGGAAGCTCCAAAGGCGAAAGCCCGGCCTGAAAGACAACTTCGGCTGGCGTGTGGAAGCCAACACTACCGTCCCCAGGGCTTGGAAGGGAAATGGATGGTGGAGGTGGAGAGGTTACTGAGTTCCGTACGGCCAGCGACGGACGCAAGGTGGAATTTCGCGATTCAGCTCCGGGTGTCAATTCTTGCACAGATTGCCCCCGTTCACGTGGGCTCCGTGTTGACTCTCCGTGCGGCTGCGGATTCAGAGCCGCTTCTTGGCCCGGTTCTCGTATTGGAAAAACGGAGAAAATGCCACCCTCAGACTGCGGGTATCCTAAGGGGTCGTCGTCAATGTGCGCCAGCATAGCGTCGACCTCCGGTGGTGACAGACGCGGGGCACAGGACGACAGCAACTGCGCCGCAGACCGTCTGCTCGGCTTCGCTCTCTGAGCTTGGTCGGCCGGCGGCTCAGCTCCGTCAGCTCCTTGATCCGGGTCACCAGTCGTCGTGAACCAGCTGAGGCGGATCCCGTATCCCTCGCAGGAGATCTTGGCGAGGCGACACCTGCGGCAACTCGGGGTTTCTTCGTCGCATTTGAGCCGGCGCGCCCGGCACGTCCAGCAGCCAGTAAAGGTTTTGGTCCGTTTTCGTTTCCCAAGGTGCCTTGCCGTGAAGGGGGCAATTTCCCTTGTTCCGTCATCGTTGTGTTCGACCATGTTGTTGCTTGTCGGATGGCAAGGAAACTACGGCGAGGTGAGCTCGGCATCACTTTCTTCCCAAGGTCAGAAATGGCAAGGTGCAGACAATTCACAATGCAATGTGAATCACCCCTTGAAAATGTTGGCAGCAAGGACGCTCTCCGATTGGTTCGCTGTTACTTTCCAGAGATTAAAATCCTGTTGCTTCCTTTGATTGGATCGTCATAGCTTGCCCTCCCAATTTTGCTCGGCATACTTTGCCATCTTCTCGCTAAGCCTTTCCTGGACGACCCATTGCACCCAAGCTCATCATGTTTCCTCGCATGCGAAGTAAGACCATACGAAGATTTAATCAAAAGGAGAGATGGGTCCAATTCTACCATGGGGACACGCTGGTCGAGGTAGCTACTCGCACCGATCGATCCGGGACATTTACATATATTTAAAAGAGTTTCCTGTCGAGAGCTACAACCAATCCCTTGCTGTTTACCAGCTTCCCCATTCACCATCTCAAGAGTCATACCTGTCGTTAGTCCATTGCCTAAGGTAGGAATGGACTCTACCAAGCGCACCACACGTACCATGGAGACGAAGAAGGGGGAGAAGACTAAGGCTCGACCCGACCCTCTAGTGAATGAAGGCGTCCCCGATGATCACATCGAGTTTGGCGGTTCATTCGGCAATGCCGCTCTGATAATTGGATTTCCTTTACTGATGTGGTACATGTGGATCGGCGCAGAGTACTACGACGGTCAGCTTCCGCTCCCCTCGCCGGACGAGTCTCTGCCAGACTTCGCTCGACACCTGTTCAATTTAGCATATGAAGGTGCATTCCCAACAGCCAGAGCATGGAAGATATACTGGGTCTTTTTTGGAACCCAGATGCTTTTCTACTACACCCTGCCAGGTGTCTCGGGATATGGCAAACCCCTTCGCCACGAGAACGGGAGGCAGCTGAAGTACTTCTGCAACGCTTATGCCAGCTTCTACACGACCATCGTCCTAGCGGCTCTCCTTCACGTCACCGGCCTCTTCCGCCTCTATACACTGATCGATGAGTTTGGCCCAATCATGTCTGTAGCCATCCTCTCCGGCTTCCTCAACAGCATCATCGTCTACGTCTCTGCTCTCCTGCGAGGCAAAGGCCATCGACTTACCGGCTACCCGATCTACGATTTCTTCATGGGAGCCGAGCTCAACCCACGAATTGGCATTCTCGACTTGAAGATGTTTTACGAGGTTCGGATCCCTTGGTTCATTCTCTTCCTGATCTCTTGTGGCGCCGCTGCCCGCCAGTACGAGACGTATGGGTATGTGTCTGGCGAGGTTCTGTTTCTCGTTATGGCGCACTACCTTTACGCCAATGCATGCGCCAAGGGAGAGCAGCTAATCATTACGAGTTGGTACGTACTGCCGTTATTCGTGTCTTCTAGTAGTACTTTCATATATTAACATGATAAAGGGACATGTATTTCGAAAAGCTCGGCTTCATGCTGACGTTCTGGAACATGGCCGGCGTTCCCTTCTCTTACTGCCACTGCGCTCTATACCTGGCAAGTCACGACCCCTCGACATACCGCTGGAACAGGGCGGCTTTGACGGCTTTTGCTATTCTCTACCTCTTCGTCTACTGGGTATGGGACACCGCGAACGGCCAGAAGAATGGATTCAGGCAGATGGAGCGCGGCCAACTCGTGCAACGCAAAACCTTCCCGCAGTTGCCGTGGCAGGTGGTCAAGAACCCGCGGGTCATTGAAACGGACGCGGGTGATCGCATCATGGTCGACGGCTGGTTTGGAATAGTTCGCAAGCCGCATTATCCTTGTGATGCATTCTTCGCTACTGCCTGGGCGTTGATCACTGGCTTCAAGTATGTATCAACCACTTCTTGCTCTTCCATCTACCCCTTCCGGAATTAAAAATAATGCGCCGCTAACCTTACCTGTTCAAGTTCGCCATTCCCCTGGTTTTACCCAGTCTTTTTCTGCATTATGATCGCCCATCGTACTAGAAGAGATGTCCAGAAATGCCGGAACAAATACGGCAAGGCGTGGGAACAGTACGAGAAGGAGGTTCCTTACCTCTTTATTCCAGTAAGTCGATGCCTTCCCCAAGGGCTATTCCATCAACCACAAGCGATGGGGGCTAACTAGGTCCAGTATGTTATTTAGATACTCTCAGGAAAACGGAGTGATGCTTCAAGACCTACCTACTTCGATTAGTGTATGATAGGGAAAATCACTGGGGAGCTGTAGCGTGTAGTAGACAGGCTAGGTGGAGTCTCGACCGGCCGAGTCCTATGTGTACCCTTCGCTAGATGAGAGGGCAGAGAAAAAGGCTGTTATGTACGATTTCAGATACGTCAAACTTCTCCACGAAAGCCCTACTTTGGATGGTGGACGAGTAGCTGTGGTCAGAACTTTTTCTGTATTCATATAATACCTTGTTCGAAGCGGGAACGCTTATTGATAACTTCATGATGCTAATTGAGGCTGAAAAAGAGATAATTTCATTTGCTGCTCGAGGACCGTAAACGTAGTGACGCAAAATACATCGCAGGGTAAATGAGGATTCTGTTATTACTTTTATTATCTTTACTTCTGCTTCCTTAGCTCGCCCAAGAAAAACATCAAGTTTTTTCCCACCACTCCACTCATCCATTCCCATTGTGTCAGCGACTAGACCAGGAAAAAGTTGTTCGCTTATTGCCAGTTACCCCCAGCATTCCCGGTGCTACCACACTCACTCGAAGCCGAATACGAGCGGTTGGGATCCGACTCCCAAGTAACGGCACCATTATCGCTAACTTTGATAAACTTGTACTGGAAGCTGGCACCGGCCGGGACGCTGATAGTTCCCCTCCAGAGAGGGTTGCTCTCCGTGTAAGCGTCAGCCAAAAGCGGCCTAGCATTAGCCGTGTCCCAGGAACCGAGCTCCTTAATGCTACCGACGACCTTGACGCTGTCGCCCCAAACAGTAGTTTTGATGACGCCAAAGCTGACTTTGTGCAAGCAGATAGTCGAGGTGGGCTCGGGGACGCTAGATGTAATGGTCTCGGTACCGCCTGGGGTCTGGCTAGCCGGGAAGGCAACGGCAGTGGCGGAAACATAGGCACCGTCGGCGGTGGAGGCGGCGCAAGAATTGGGCAGCTGGGGAGGGGAGGCGAGCCAACCGAACTGGGGGCTGCGAGCGCTGGAGCGGGCCGCGGCGGCGGTGAGGAAGGCGGAGTAGGACCACGTGAGATCACGGGCGGCGAGAGGTGTTCCGTCGTTCTTGCTAAACTGCTCAGGCATGGAACCGTCGGTGTGCATGTACGTCTTGACGACGTTTAAGTAGCCATCGGCATATGTGAAGACGGCATCGAGGACGGAGTCGTAGGTGGTGGTTCCGTTTTGGTAGGTTCCCGCTGTGATGGAGGGGACGAGGTCCTTGAAGAAACCAAGAGAAGTGGACGTGACGGCGACGGAACCCTGGGCCTTCCAGACGGCAATGGCATCGTAGAGCTGCTCGGCGGCGGCGAGGGTCAGGAGATACCAGGGATTTCCGTTGTAGTAGACGTCTTCTATGTATCGGCCGACGCCCACAGCGGTGCCCGGGGGGATGCCCTTGTTGATAGGCCAGGAGCGGAACGAGTCCGTGACGGCCTTGTGGTTCGAGAGGGCCTTGTCGCTACAGGGCTGGAAAGTGGTGGCGTCGCAGCCGAGGCGGGGATCGAAGGAATGGATGGAACCGAGGATACTGTTTCCGTCCTTGCCAGCGCGACCGGCGTTGTTGTGGACTTATCCAATCCGTCTCGTCAGAATCTCATGGGCTATTTGTTTGACAATTGGGGGGGGTCGCATACTGTTAGAAACCACGTAGCCTGAGTTGGACCAGTAGTTTTGAACAAGACAGAGAACGTGAGGAGCGATCTCGTCGCAGGCCTTGCAAGTGGTCTTGAGCTGGGCGGCGAGAGCGCTGCCCTCAACAAGGGCACGATACTGGGTGATGGAAGTGAAGAAGGAGGCGCCGCTCACTTCCTCCCAGAGGTCGAATCCAGTGTTGTTCCTGGATCTGTTAGTTTTGGTCAGAGAAGAGCTGAGCATGACCCAATGCGCTTACCAGTAATGAGCAGTGTAGTACAGATCATTGCGGATGACGGGCCAGACAATCTCCTGGGCAGTTTTTGGGTAACCATTGTCAATCAGCCACTTGGCGTACTGGGACATGGCGATGGCCCGGAGAGGAGGTCCATCGTGCTGGGGTCGGCCTGCTCAAAGTTAGATTACACTTCACAACTTGTTGGTGAAAGCAAACTCACCCCAAGCACCAGTGAACTGGGTCAAGTCGACGTGGAACTTGGCTTCCCCAAGACCGCTTCCATCAACGAGGCCACCAGAAGGATTGTCCACACCCTGGAGCTTGGCCTGAGACACGATATACTCCTGGATCTTCTTCTGCAGCGAGGCATCGTAATCTCCGGAAGCGAATTGCTCAATCACCGTCTTGAAGACTAGGGCACTATCGCGGGTCCAGGTATACCAGTCTTTAAACATTAGCAGCGATAATAAATGCGGACGGTCATTCAAACTCACAGTCAGGATCACTCTTGGATGGAGAAGCGATGACAACGCCAGGCGAGACGCCCGCGGATTCGCAACCATCGGAGCCAATGTTACAAAGCAGCTTGTGACGTGAAACCTGCGTCTCGCTCTCGACGAACGAGTCGATGGCCGGATTGCCGCTGACGGGGCATGCGACCACACCGCGGAGGGCGGAGAGAACTAGGGCGATAGACGAGAGGACGCGCATGGTTGATGGCAGAGGTGAGACTAGTGGGAGGCTTTGAACCTGGTGACTATTGAACTGTCTCTAGTGGGAGAACGAAGCCTTGATCCTGCGTTGCTTGAGAAAGATCATAACTCAAGTCCGGGCGACTCGGGATGTTTATATATCGTCACGATCGCTATTTTCATCGTGGTTCTAAGTGGTTTTCTTGACTTGTTGGAATCCATTAATTCCGGGCAACTTCTCTTTCACGTGTTAGATCGCTTAGAACTTGCATGGGTAACCAAGTCTGTTCCGCTCGTTAACGTCAAGCCCTAAGACGGGTTCTGAGGACAAACCGGGGAAGCATCAAAGATGGCACATTCGCCGAGTGGGGACGGGTCTAGGGTAGCACGGACAAAGGGGCGGCTAACCTAGATGCAGAAAGACACCCAGGTAGGGTACCATTGACCGTGTCCGGTCCCAAGGCGAGAATGCACCAGTAGCCTACCATTCGGAGATACAATTGCATTTGGCAGATGCAATAGTCCGAGCGTTGCTTGTGGTGCGGTGCTGGACTGAATGATCGAGAATTGGACCGAAATATGGTATTTTCATTATAGACAGCAGAAATTATTAGAATAACCGTTGGGATGGCTTCCTTTTTTTCTCGTAGCGTAAGCTTGGTTGAGTTGAGGGCGAATGCTATCGAAGACATCGTATTGTAACCCTAATGAGCTGGGGATGAGCATGGACCTAGGGCGGTCAAGTCATGATACCCATCAAAATAGCTGGCAGGTCTCAGAGAAACTACGAGATATCAAATCCAGCTCTCAGGTAACAACCCTAGGGAAATAATAGCTTTATCGGTTCATGCCTTCATTAAGGTGATGCTGGATCTGGGCTTAAAGCTGAGCCACTACAGCGGAGCCGGAGACATCCCGGACAATGCATCCTTGGGTAACAGCGCGCCCCCGCAGCGACGACGACTCGGTCCGACCATGCGCCGACGTCCGCCCTTGGGGTTCCTGAGTATGCCCTTTGTTTTCGGTCCGTATACCTCTATCTCTCCTTCTCCCACGTGTTCAAGATGGTCTTTGTATCCGAGGCCATGTGCTGCCCCAGATTTCCCCAACTTCCGAGCAGGTCTCCAGAATTCATCTCAAGCGAATCGGCCCGCAAGATCTTCATACGCACAACCCACCCCACTTCTTCGATTCCGCTCTTCTCCATCGCCGCGCCAGCCTCTCATCGCGAAACAGATCCTCTTTCGGAAGTGCCCGAGGTAGCCGCCGAATCAGAGTCGCCTCTGACACTTATACCCCATAATAAGCCGTCGTCCCCTCACTGCTCGGGCCATGTGGCGTACCCCAAGTTGGCAATCTCCAATTTGCCTGTACCCCGCAGAAGCAATCCCCAGTGCAGGCAGACCTCAGGTGGATTCCAAAGCTGGTCTGACTTCTTCACTCCTACGGCGTGAGGTTCGCGGGGAATTAGCTCTAGGTTGGCATTAGCGTCCCGAAAACAGCACGGCGATGTAAATGGAAAAAGATATGTGGAGCTGGGCTCTATTCGACCGAGAACGCCTCTCCGGTTGAGGCCCCATTCTCGGCGAGATCTCGCGGATTTCTTCACCTCCCTAAAGGACGTGTTAGTCTTTTGCGCGGAGCCTCTCTGCCAACTTTACAGGTGATAGACTGTCGTGGAGGTTCATCCTACCGTCCTCTACGGAGTACTCCATGATCGCAACCGCACACCTGGTGATAATAGGTGAGTGATACTCATCACACAACTAACGTGGATTGAAAGACTCTCAAAAACTTTACTACGTAGGGCGCCATCCTACGAGTCTTGGGTCAATGCGACGGCCAAGCGGTGACAGGACCTGACAACACAGAGTAATCTTGATGTAAACCCGAAGACTCTTGTCAACGGACTAATTGGCCGAGATGAGCCTCGGGATCTTTTCCGCGTCTGCCCGTCGCTACCTATTATCTAGAATATTTAGATGGACACGTTTGGCAGTTCTTCAACCAGCCTTACTCTTGCGGTATGAATCTCAACGATCTGTCACCACATTCCAAGCCACTGGCCCCATGTCTGAACCTTTTCCGGGCCTTTGTAAACGCCGTGTTCGAAACGAAACGTTTTCTGCGAGAGTTGGAGGCCAGGAACCTTTTTAGAAAGAAAGGCTTCCATGGCTTCCACAAAAACTCTCAACTCCCCTGTTTGTGTCGATCGTCAATAGGTGCATTTAAGATTCCGGGGTGGGATGGATAGGGGGAGGGAGCTCTTATACAGTCTCTGGCCTCTACGAAAGTGACGGTCATGAACTGAACGACTTTAGAAGCTGAGTGTCCACCTAGAATCACGACGGTGCCCTGCTTCGCATGCCAATACGATAGGTTGTTGTTGTTGTAGAATTCTACGGAAGTCAGATCGAAGTAAACTGCACCAGAAGAGAAAATAAGAAAGCAGTCATCAGTCAGAGTACCACTATTTGCGACGAGGTAAGACGAGGGAATTTACCATATGCCCACTTCCGAAGAAACTCAGCTAGCCATGCCAGATCAACTTCCATCTGCCGGGCATTTCTCCTTCTGTTCTCCTCGAGTGTGCGGGCTTGAGCCTTCCTCGCATCTCGCTCCACCATACCATGCTGGAGTCTATGAACCCCTTGATGAAGAAGGTAGTGCACGCCAGCTTCAATGAGACGGTCCATAATGCTACAGCCTGATGTGTCTGATACATAAGTAGCCCCTTTCAAGGGCGGGCTGCAGTAAAGAGCAAGAAAAGGAGAGAAAAAAAAGCCCAGTGCAATCAATACAACGCGTCCCCATTATTTTGTAGCTGGGGATTCCAGTCGTGTTGCTGCGGAGGGATCGGAGCCCGGTCCCAAGCTGAAATTCAGCCACTGCACAGCTCATCCCATAACCAATAAGAGAAGAGGGAGCTGGTGTCAAAAATCGATAGTCTGCATCGCTTCCAGACATTCGTTTTCTGATCCACCTGCTTCAAGTTAGCGTGATGTGAAGTTGACGCGAGGGAGAGAGATACGAATTTTTGTTTGGTTTAATGTTGGGGAAGGATCAATCTATGGGGTCATTATCCTCCAGGGTTAAGATGGTCAAAGGAGTACTTCGTACGTAGAGCTGTATCACCGGACTAACTCTCCAACTTTAAATTTATACTTTGCTTCATCTCCACTGCGCGCATACTGCGACTACAATTTAATCGAGCACCGGGTGGCTTTCGTTGACCTACCTCGACCCGAGTTCTGCCTTACAGTCAACCTCGTTCCGCTAATCGCGGAATGGGCATGTAATTCTCGCGATGCATATGCACGTGGCGAGCCGCAGGCTCAGAGCGAGACAACAGTTGCTGTGCTCTCAGCAGCCTCCGAGCAACCACAGCCCAACACCAGACATCGGTGCTCCAAGGAAGTCGCACAATATGTCTTTGAAATTGTAGGTCTTTTTTTAAGTCGGCGCGTGCAATTGGGCCAAGCTGGGCTAATGTTCTGGCCTTCTGGCCTTTTTTTCATATGATATCTAACAGCATCCACGTTTTCAGGTCCTTGACTGTGATTCTGTGAATACGCATGCTTCACACAATCCGACCAGTCTACGACGCCCAGTTCCAATATTTTCTGTCAATGGTAGGGTGATTAGCTTCCGCTCTACTCCATGAACTAAATAGATCTTCACCGTTTAAATTGCGGGAATTTGTTGATATTCAGGGGTTAAATATACGGCATAAGCTCCGATGGCGAGATCATCTCCGCTTTCTTAATTGGACAATCCTGCTGTCGTGTAATGCATTCAAGGCGCATGGGAGCGAGCTTGGTATTATTTATCTCGATGTTTCAAGTAGCACAGCTTGACAATTGTGGGATGGGAACTCATGCAATGTCGTGAATCCCCCGATGATAGCCGGTTACTCGAACTTCAGAAAGGCTTAGCTTGATGGACTTCTTGAGGGCTTCATTTCAAGATAGAAGCTGTTGGAGATTAAGCCGTCTTTACCTGTTCTTAATTGTGCCCGATTCGCGATCTTCCAAGGTGCTGTGGATACCTGGGGCTTCGGGTCGGCCTGATATTGCCATGAGCCTCTTTTAAGTTCGACCGGAACAACAAGGATAGCTCGTATAACAGACATGCTATTAATATACGAAGTAGCACACGATTTGCTTGCAGGTTCTTGTATTTTGTTCCAGGTTGATTAAAGGGTGGTCCTTTAATAATAGGCTCCAGAATCCACAGCAAATCCACCGCATCTGATGACTGGGAGGGCGGTATTTGCAGAGAGCCTCCTAAACCTCCATCCATGCTTCCTCTCAAGTCGTATATGATCGAGTAAAAATTTGGAGGTGCTAATTTATAAAGCTTGCTCCCGGAGACGGGCGTCCACCTTGAGGGATTATGTTCCACTGGAGAGAATAATACACGTCAACGGCAGCTCTCTAACATTATAGCCATTGATATTATCCATGTCCAATCCTCCATAGCTATACTTTTTTGCGGTATGCCAATATCTAAGGGTCCCGGCTTCTTGTTGAAAGACTCTTCCTCACCGAGAACCGCATGCCCTTTGCCATCACTATGTTGCTCACGGCATTTCTTTTGCTTGTGTCGACGGAGCTTGTATCATCACGACCACAACGTCTCGCTCGTCGCGCCTCTTCCACTAACATTCCCTCTGATCGAGACAGTTGGAAACGCTACGTCCGCAGTCCATCCGAACACGTCATCCGGCCCATCTCAGTAGATGTTCTCCCCAGAAGCACCAATGTGCTCAATCTGCAGGGCCTCGTTGACGGCCATGCGCCAACCGTTCTCATGAGGCTGAATAGCACGGACGAAGTGCCTAGTGTAGTCGTAGATTTTGGGATGAATACAGTGGGCATCCTTTCGATAGAGTTTGATGCTGAGGATGGAGCTGAGGGCGCTGAGGAAGGTTTGCCGGGACTCAGGCTCGCATTTTCCGAGACGCTTCAGCATTTGTCCGAGAAGAGCGACTTTACACGGTCTTTTAACGTGGGGGTTTCTCCTATGGTTATTCCATACAAAATGCTAATTTAATGGTAGGCGCCAGGAGGTTCAGCGGATGCTCTCACACGGGGAACGGACCAAGTAAGAGCCCAAGTCCACCATAGTCTCATCTGCCATATCTCTCCACTACCCCCCATTCATCATCGCGGGCACACACGATTCACCAGTTTCTGTCTGACCTTGAGTGTAGATTGCGGTCAAATCCTCTAGGTTTACCTGGACCAATCAACTTGGTTGCGCATATCCCGAGAAAAAAGTTTGCTCCGATGGTCTTCACGGCTTCCGTTACCTCCGCATCTCTCTTGATTCGCTTCCCGAGGACGCACCACACACCGTATCTCAGGGAACTGTTAGAATTGCCTCCATCTCCCTACAGACGTCTGCGTTTCTCGGTACGCCGGATACCTTTACAGGGAATTTCGAATGCTCCGACGAAGGACTTACTCAATGGTGGTACGACGGCGTGTACACAAATGATCTCTGCACCGACATCTTCAGGGCCAATGATACGGAACCTAGAGGCGCGTTTAGCAGCAGCCTAGACGGCAAACTTGTCCTACATGATGGAGCAAAGCGAGATCGGGACCCATATGTGGGGGATCTAGCTGTTGCCGGTCTTACTTCATACTTATCCCATAGCACGAGTGAGGCAGTTAGGAATGTCCTGGCCGATCTCGCAGACCATCAACGCCAGGACGGATGGATTCCTCCATCGAGCATGTGAGTACCCATGAAGCGAGGCTCCGTAATTATTGACTAGGAATGAGAGAATAGCAACAACTCACACAGCCACTCAGATTTCAATATAGCCTCCACCTCTTCGATTACACTCTCTGGTGGGTTGTTGCTAGCTACGACTATGTTATGTACATCGGCGATAAGGAATATCTCGAAAAGTACTACCCTAGTCTAGTCTCCGCTCTTGACAACTTCTACCCTAGCGTCACCAACCCCGATACAGGTCTCATCGAGAAGGGTAGAGGCGATACCTCCGGTTGGGGTGATTACGCCTTCATCGGGCGGACTGGGCCAGTCACCTATTACAACGCCCTCTACGCCCATGCCCTACGCCGGGCCGCAGAGCTGGCAAGCCATCTCGAGCGGACTCAGGATGCCGAGAGGTGGACGCTCCGCGCGGACCAGGTGGGTGCTGCGTTGAGAGAGCGTAATTTTGATCATGAGGAGGGGTTGTTCTTCGACGGCGTGTGTACTTCCGACACTGGGACGACATATTATTGTCCCACGCATGCACAAGACGGCAATAGCTTAGCAATCCTCGCCGGGGTGGTCGACGCCGAAACCTCTAAGACCATCTTGAACAATTGGGCAGATAAGACAGCTCACGAATACGGCAACGCCTTCTACGACAACAACCTCATAGAGGGCGATTTTGCAGATCGAGTCTACGCCTTTATCTCGTACTTTGAGATCTCAGCGCGGTTCGAGACAGGGCTTGTTGATTCGGCCCTGGAAGAGATGAGGAGGCTGTGGGGATACATGGCCGCTCGGGATCCCGGAACATTTTGGGAGGGCGTTGGAGAGGCGTACAACTCGGATTCGTTCAAGAGCATGGCCCACGGCTGGGCGACTGGGATAGTGGCTTTGCTATCCCGGTATGTTCTTGGTGTGACGCCCGAAGCGCCCGGGTTCGAGAGGTGGAAGGTGAAGCCGAGGATGGGAGATCTCTCGTGGGCTAGGGGCGAAGTGCCTGTTCCAGGCTCGCCGGGTGGGATACGCGTAACCTGGTATACCGAAGGGAATAGGTTCGTCCTGGAGGTCAATGTCCCCGAGCATCTTCAGCACGGTATCATTGCGGTGCCGTTGAGCCCGACACAGGCCCCGGGCAACGTTAGAGTGAATGGGAAGGAAGTTGGTGCCAATGGATCGTTCCCTGGAACGCTGAAGGATGGGTATCTCGAGGTTGAGGCTGAGGGCACGGCTTTTGAAGTGGTAGTTGACGGGTAGGTGGATGGATGAGAGCCAGCCAAGTCTGGGACAATATGAATTGGACCAATAGTTCTGAGTTGTGGTTGAGGAGAAAAGGCGGCATTTATCTTCACGAGAAGAGCAAATCACGAAGCTCATGCTGCGCCGAATTGGATCCGCTCAATGGCTAGAAAAATTGAGCCTATCTCGGATCTATACGAGACTGTCTGAAGGAATACAATCGAGGGAAATCTCCAGCAAGCATTGTGTCTGATGGTGGCGAGTATTAGCATTGATTGGGAATACATTTCATTTGACAAACCGGGCGTCTACACTACAACTGTGCAGAATTAAGGCCAATTACAATATTGAATTAATTGCTCGTTTCCAAATCGTTGATAGCCGTCGGGGTTCCAATGGGACAGAGCTGAAGATATCAGATATCATGGGTTCTACTTGAATCCTCTCCCGTCATCCATCGAATGGCAATCTCCAGTAAAAGACGGCCCCTCTGGCGCAATGGTAGCGCGTTAGACTTCTAATCTAAAGGTTGCGAGTTCGAGCCTCGCGAGGGGTTCTATACAATATTTTTTTTTCCTTTTTTCGCTCTTTCGTTCATCACCGTTCTTCCATTTCCACCACCGAACTTTGATTCTGAATGGAGTTTTCTACCTCGCTTTTTGGACCGTTTATTTTTTTCTTTTATTTTCGCCAATTCGACAATTGCTGCATTTCATATCAACCAGTTGTAGTGTCGCGGGGTGAAGAGGGCGGAAATAAGGGATGCACAAACGAAAGACGAGAGTGAGAAGCTAATATGTTTCTGTAGCTTGTATAGCCTTCTCCAGGGAAGTTTAGTTGGAGAGCCCACAATGTCAACTTTCTATCAGGTCATAGAGTGACGGGCTCTGGCAGGCATCGTCTGTCCACTTGTCCACTTGAACCATTTGCGCCCTGAACCTCAGCGACGCAGAGCCTGCTTCGGCGCTGAAGCTAGAGAGTAGTTCCCCACTCTCGCTTTCTATGAAGCGGGAGGAAATGCCGGCCTTCGGCATCTCTGGAGTAGGCGATTTTCTGTTACCCTCGCCGGAATCTATTTCTGTCCCCGAAACCGCAACCCATGACGCCGACAAGCACCGACGGCACGACGCGTTGCCCCCTGATATCGACCCTCAATCCCAAGTAATAATGGTAGGAGAATCGAGGCCTTGAAGGATAAGTCCATTAATTAAAATCCCAGCTTTGAATCTTTCGTCGTTCGTCGTTCTTAAATTCACCCATATCGAGGCTCTGTTCGAGGTGTCACTCTCCAGGATTCCCTCGTGCCAACTCCAGCAAGACATCACGGTCCCTTCTCCGTCCTTCGTCTTTTCCTCCAAGTCGACCTCACGCACCTCAGCTCCCCAGCGCCATGGGACGACGGCAACCCGCCGTGGTCACCCGCGTCCTCTTGAGCGGTCGGCCTTCAATTGCGCTGCCACCTTCGGCTCCGGCGCGACCGCTCCTCGGATTTTGCCTCAAGCGGGGTGGTCTTGTGGCCTGTCGCACATTCACCACCAGCCCAGTGCGGTGGTCCACCCCGGCCCAGACCCATGCGTCGAAGGTATTTGACTCGGCCGACTCAGCCGTCGCTGACATTAAGAGCGGCTCGACCATCTTGAGCTCGGGTTTCGGCCTGTGTGGTGTCCCTGGTACGGCCGACCCGTCTCTTTCCCTTCTGCCCGTTACTTCGACGCCTCTTCTACGATCTCGATTCTAAGTAAGGCATCAACTGACTGTTTAATTTTCCCTTCGCGTGCAGAGACCCTAATCGCAGCGATCGAGCGCCGCGGCCCATCCCTCCAGTCCCTCACCGCCGTATCGAACAATGCGGGTAAAGAAGGCAAGGGCGGTCTCTCCGTGCTGGTCAAGTCGGGCCAGCTCGACCGCCTCATAATTTCGTTCCTGGGTAACAACAAGATTCTCGAGAAGAAATACCTCACCGGTGAGATCAGCGTCGAGCTGTGTCCTCAGGGTACTTTGGCCGAGCGCATCCGGGCTGCGGGTGCTGGCATCCCTGCCTTTTTCACACCAACAGGAGCCCGTAAGTAGAAACCAAACAATTTCTCCTTCCTAGAGCTCATGGCGGCTCCAAAACTATGTGCGTGAAGGGGATTTGCTGAGATGCTGAGATGCTGATATGATATCTTCTAGACTCGTTGCTGCAGAGCGGCGACATTCCCGTCCGACTCGATGCCACTGGCAAAGTCCTTGAGCGTGGCAGGGAGCGCGAGGCGAGGGAGTTCAATGGCAGGACGTATCTTTTGGAACAGGCCCTACCTGGTGATGTGGCTATCCTACGTGCCTGGAAGGTCGACGAGGCAGGGAACTGCGTCTTCCGGTGCGTTTTGGCAAATTAGGCCTTCCATCCCACGCATGTGACAGAATCAAGAACCTAACCCTTCTTCGCAGATACACGACCAAATCTTTCGGTCCCATCATGGCCAAGGCCGCCAAACTAACCATCGTCGAAGCCGAAAATATTGTGCCCATAGGATCGATCGAACCAAGCTCCGTCGACCTACCCGGAATTTTCGTCGACCGCATCGTTCCGGCCACCCAACGCAAGATGATCGAAATTCTCAAGCTAGTCTCTCAGTCTTCTTCCCCAGCCTCATCCACATCAATCAGCGACGCCCAGGCCAAACGCAACCGCATCGCCCGCCGGACGGCGCAAGAGCTGAAAGAAGGCTATTACGTGAACCTGGGCGTCGGTATCCCGACGCTCGCGCCCTCCTTCCTCCCGCCTGACAGGAAAGTATGGTTACAATCCGAGAACGGCATCCTGGGCATGGGCCCCTACCCCGCCAGCGAAGCCGAGGCCGACCCCGACATCGTCAACGCCGGCAAAGAGACGGTTACGCTGGTTCCGGGCGCGGCCACCTTCGACTCGTCCGAGTCGTTTAGCATGATCCGCGGTGGACACGTCGACGTCTCTGTTCTCGGAGCACTCCAGGTCAGCGCCGCTGGTGACCTCGCGAACTACATGATCCCCGGCAAGGTCATGAAGGGAATGGGCGGCGCCATGGACCTTGTCAGCAACCCCGACGGCACGAAGATTGTCATCGCGACCGAGCATGTCGCCAAGGACGGCAGTCCCAAGATTGTGCAGAAGTGTAACCTGCCTTTGACTGGTGCAAAGGTCGTCAGCACCATCATTACCGATTTGGTATGTAGTATTCTGTCGTCCCTTGATTTTGGTTTTCTTCCTTGGGCTAACAAGATCTGCGCAGTGTGTATTCCAAGTAGACCGGGAGGCAGGCACTTTGACATTGACCGAGATCTCGCCGGGTGTAGAAGTTGAGGAGGTCAGGGCTAAAACAGAGGCGGACTTTACCGTGGCGAGGGATTTGAAGTTGATGGAGTAGAGTTTAAACAATAGACATATACATAGATAGTCGCAGCATTATATTCAGCTTGGGGTATCAAAGAGGTGCAGGGATTATGGCTCAGACTAACATTGCAATATTGATATATTAAGAGAGCAATAAGATGTGAGCAGTTGGTTCTTAGTAGGTCTTAGTAGGACATGGGAGTATGGGCCCTAGAATTGGGTTCGTTCGCTACGTAACTAGAAATAGCCCCTATCGGTGCTTTCTACACTGCTTCTTTCACAAAAACGCTGCCTCCTCATAGCATGATGAAGCGATATCGACGCTTACATTGTATTGGAAGTCTAATTGATTGCGGCAGATCTGCTCTCGCCCTCTGGACCACGCGAAGGAGCAGTCTCATAGTGATACAACGATACACACCCTCAGCCTCAATGTACGACATGCTCCAGCCAATCCACTCATAGCTTGGCTTGGGGATCTCTAGCAAAGTTGGCCCCGCCGAGTGCCCGAGAAATAGCATCGATCGTCTTCAAGATCCACTCACTCCCCTCATCAGTCGCCAACCACTCAGCGCCTTCTACCGCCTCCTGACCGGGCGCCTTATACGACCCATCCTCGATGGCCTTGCGTAGACCAAACACGTGGCTCAGCACCTGGGGTCCAACACCAGTCTGGGAGCGGAGGCAGGCAAGGGCGATGACACTGGTCAGCACACGACCGGTGGACGCCAGGTTACCACGGACTTGCGCATCCGGATCGGACAGAAGCCCCGCGTAGTGGCTATTGAGGATGTGCACGGGCAAGTCCGGGTGCGAAGTCGCCAGCTTGGTGACGAGAGAGTTCTCGAACGGCCGGTACACGCTGTCCCAGAGCGCACGGCCGCGGGCGGTCATCGCAGGGAGGATCTCGGGCGTCGGGGCGCGAGAGGACTTCGTCTCGAGTTGCGAGGTGATCTCGGAGGGTAGCGAGGCGTGGAAAGCGTTGAGGCAGTTGATGGAGCGGGGGATGCCGTTGAAGGAGATGCATTTGAGGCCGACTTCGCGGATCAGCTCGGCTACTTGGACGGGAGAGAGCGGCGGCGAGGAGGAGGAGGAATAGTCGGAGGCGACATCTTGGAGGATTGCTAGGGACTCGGGGGAGTTGAGAGTAAACGTGGCTGCGCTCTGTGATAGAATTGTTCAGCAAAATTGATAGTAAATGGGGCCACACGAAACGTTGCGGAGGGAGGAGGGGTTTGGCCCGTTCGATGTTCTAGGCAAAGGATCACTTGAGGGAATACATACGCACAAGACCACCCAAGGCTTGAGGCCAACGTTGCGTCTCGCTGCGTCGCTGGCGATGGCTTGGAAGACGCCGCGAATGCGGGCGGGGGCAGGTGTTTGATTCGGACGCGCAAAGGGCGCGTTGATGAGGGCCTTGAGGCCGGGCGACAGCTTCGACATGGTCTCTGAGGTCGTGGAGGTCGTGATAATTGGTTCTGAGGAGCGATATGCCGCGTCGGGATGTTTTCAGTTGAATCGCGCTGTCCCTTGGGTGGTCCTGATAATAAGCGTTGTCCAAACTGGCCTGCCTCGGTCCTCGGGCCTTACATCGGCGCGCCCTAAAACTCCCCAAAATGTCGGGAGCTAAAACTAGATCCGAAAATGGCTACCTGCCCCACCGGGCCACCCCCGGCTAAACCTTCGGGTTAGGCGCTCTCATTGAGGGCTTGTTGGGGGCTTTGGAATGTGGAGTTGAAACCGCGTGCGTTGGCAATCAATTTTCCTTAGTATTCGAGGACGAAAAGTGTGTGAGATTTTAGCTACTGTGAGCGGCCCCTTTCGGGGTCCCTTATCTCCTAGCTCAGCTTTGGCTTATGTAGCCTTGTTGATTCTACTTAGCTTCTCTACTTACCCCTCCAGCTAAGTAGACCACCTCTAACTCTGCTGACCTAAATTCTAGGTGTTTCGATTTTCATATATTATTTTCTATATATATATACTATTAAAATTTTAATATAAAGATCGGTTTTAAAGTTTTCAATATTGAAAGGAATGGAGGTCTAAATTTCAAGTTTAAAGATATTGAAACAGAGCAGCGCAGCCTGCCTGCTCACCACACAGATAAAAAGAAGTAGTTGTGGTCAATAGTCCGTAACAACTCCCGCGAGGAACTGCTGCAAAGCCCCTACAGAAGTGGAACAGATGTCGGATCTGTTGATCAGTGGGAATAGTGCCAGAACACACAGAAAGGGGACCTCTGAATAGGGAGAGGTGCAAAGATCATGTAAGTGTCTAATGCAGGACACTTGGGCACACAAAATGAGTGGTAGAACTATCTAGAGTCACCTTGTAAGATGATCCATGAGAACTTGATAAGAATGAGTCAATTGAATTAAAAACCAACCTAAAGAACTGCTGCCGAAAAAGAATGATGAAGAACTGCCTCCCTCTCTACTGCTTCTGATGGGAGGAAAGAAAAGAAATACTTGCAGCCCGCGATTAAGAAAGGAATATTTTTCTGCCCCCGCCCTCCCTATCACAGGAAGAAGGAGTGCACCTTTTTCCCTGCAGTCACCTTCTTCCCCATCATAGTGCTTTAAGAGGATATGGCAATTTCACGAATATTCCTATATGTAGTGCTGACGAGGTTGTTTTCCCCGAGACAGATCTTCTGACTAACTTTCCGGGCGGACTTGAGAAAACTCTCATATAACTTCTACTGTTGGAGTTGGAGTCGGCAGCACCTACAAGTGGATATGAGGCGTACGAAAAAAAAAAAAAAAA
>PGIR01000244.1:0-50702 GCA_002812735.1 Scedosporium dehoogii
TTTTTACAACTCGATCTGATTACACGCGAGGGAATCCTCATGGCTAACCTTGATACAGAACTCTTTAATGTACTTCTCGGCAACCATCTTCACGATGGTAGGCTTCAGCGTGCCGACGCTTACGTCGCTCAGCGTAGCAGGCACCAACTTCGCCTTCACCGTCGTCGCCATCCTCCTCATCGACAAGATCGGCCGACGACGCATGCTCCTCTACTCCGTCCCTTTCATGATCGTCGGGCTCCTCTTCGCCGCCTACGGATTCACCTACATCACCCTCCCCTCCTCCTCCGACTTGCCCTCCCCCGCAACCCTCGACACGACTACAGACCCCTCCCCAACCTCCCCCGACCGTGAAGCAGCCCTCATGATACTCGTAAGCATCATGCTCTACGTGGCCTCCTACGCGCTAGGTCTAGGAAACGTGCCCTGGATGCAGAGTGAGCTGTTCCCGCTCTCGGTGCGATCGCTGGGCAGCGGGGTGGCGACGTCGACGAACTGGGCGGCTAATTTCGTCGTCGGGTTGACGTTCCTGCCGCTCATGGACGCGCTGAGTCCCGCGAGGACGTTTGTGCTTTATGGGCTTGTGTGCGCCGTTGGGTATGGGCTTGTTTGGGGGTGGTATCCTGAGACGGCGGGGTTGAGTCTTGAGGAGACGGCGGCGCTTTTGGAGGATGGGTGGTGAAAGGATACAGCCTGGGGGGTGTGTACTTTTCAGGGGTGATTCCCACAGCTTGCATTTTGGATATTAGTTATCGTTCGAATAGACTTGTACGAGCGTACGTCGTGTGTTGTTTTGTCGGTCTGGGATAGACTAGCATCCCACGTATTAGATGTCCCCATTGGTCCCTTGGCAGCGGCATCTGGCGCCATGGACTTGGGAACGGACCGGTCTCTGCTGGCCGGGGTTACGAAGTAATACTGCAGGCATCTAGATCCGGGTCCCCTGTCCGAAAGCCAATCTCAACAGCACATGTCGACGCAACGTCCTCGCATTGGGGCAGCGCAAAAAAAGAAAGAAAAAACGACGTGTAATCTCGCGAGGCTCTGGGCAAGGGTGAAGGACCCCGTTCAGGCTGCGATGGTGATTATTACTGCTTCGTACCGTACTATACTAGTATATCCGTCCCCTGGTCGTCGATGCCTTACAACGCTAATAAGTGAAGATCACTGTTTGAGACACCAGTGGTGGCCTTGCAGGGTTGCATCCCGCAAGGGGAAGAATTTTCTTCTGTTCCACACCGGGACATATGGAGTACGCAACACTTACACCCTCACTGGTTTTTATTATTAACCCCCTATTCTTCTCTAGGGTTCCATGTTCGTAGATTTCTGGGCGCTTCTGTGCTTCGTGTGAATTCTGATATTCTTTGATATTCTCTGATGAGAAGTGGGTATTTGTGCGGCGGGTATAATTGAAAGTGGGCGGTTTACGTCGGGAAGTGGCGGGCCGGGTCCACTTCCGGCGAAGAGTGTCCGACCGTATCCATGAAAGCCATACGAAGTACTCCGTAATGTGGGATATCTTTGTCCACGGGTACTTGGAAACCAGTGTACGAAGTACTTTGCACGCCCTTATTAATTCGATTCTGGAGTTTGAGCTGGAGGAAATCCCGAATGGACTTAAAAAAGTCAATTTTGAACAATTGAACTTGAACCACCGAGTCCCGATTACTCATCCTCTGTTGCATCGTCGTGAAGTCCCCAACGTCGCGTGGCGAAGACGTCATTGTGCGCTTTCAGTCGGACTCGAGATCGGGGCGCAGTTCGTCTCCAACCAAGAATGTCCGCGCTTTGTTTTTCTCTCTTCTTTTTTTTTTATTCTGTGAACAATACAGAAAATTCGAGAATTTAACAGCTGCATATACGAAGTAGTGTAGCATGCTCGGAGAATAAAAATTTTCGAAAAAGATATTGGAAGAAAAGTGAGAAACACAATGCTAATACACTGCGAACCACACTAACAACCAGGGTGGAAGGTGCGACTCGATCAGGAAGGGTTTGGAACATTTAGAAGGTTCGAGTTAAGGTTCAATGTACGGAGTACTTGATAGTGTACGAAGTACAATACTGATTAATACGGAGTCCCCGCCACGCTGGACCCATCAAAAAAAAGTGCATCAACAGCATCAAGACCGCACTAAACAACTGATACAGTCACCAAAGTGACAGCATGGGTGACAGTGGCGGTTAAGTCCGCCCACCCACTCCTTTCGTTCGCGGAGATAGGGACCCGAGTTCAATGCGCGGGATGCCGAAGACAGCTCGTGTGCTCCCTCTCAAGTGTCAACTGATGTATTGCCGAGCACGAAGCATTACGATACCTGCTCCACGACAAGCAATGCATCTCGAGAGAGCACGAGATTGAGAACTAAGGCATGACCGCTACTTCTGAATGATAACGAAGACGGGGCCAATTGGTGAAATTGGTGAAATTGGTGAAATCGAACTTGAGAATTGGTGGGAGATTCAAAGCGTGCATAGCACACCGCTGGGGAGTTTACAATAATAGACCACTGCCGTTGCTGGTGTGACTGATAGTGATCTGATAGACTGTTGACGACGACGGGGAAAAAAAAAAAATTGCCCCAAAAGAGACCATTCGTTACGAGTTCCACGCTTGGCAGACCAGAGAGAAGGGATCAGCAAGAGTCAATCCCTGTCCCGGCCCTTGTCCATCCTGGTCCTGGTCATACCGAGTCCCACAGCTGCGGGACCCAATGAAGCGTGGAGCATGGGACATGAGAACTTTTCGGTAACCATTGCCCATTGTTCTCGGCACTTTCGTGGCTTGGCTGCGTATGCGTACGAACTACTGCTACCTCTTCGCCCATAAACTAGCATTTTCTGCGACGGAGAGTGGTAGGCCAACATCGCCTGATCCAGCCTTGCCCCCCGTCGGCTGAGACAAGCGCAGAAGAGAGTTTGAGATTTGACAATCTTGGCGCGAATCAATAGGTTAAGGAGCTAACTACGGTGTACTGACGGGAATATCACAAAAGAACCCTAGGACCCTGGGAGTCATTGGGCAGCAGGACCATTTGCTGCCAAAATCTACTCGACGACGAACTGCATCCACTCAACACGCACTCACTTCCAGTATGAGTCTATGAGTCTTCGTCGTGGAGTAATCTGGGTCCTGGTGGGCTTTCTCCTCCCCCTCCGGCCCCGCTGTTAAGGCGGAGCCAAGATTTCGATGCACGCAGCGCAGCGCAAAGAGGGCCGCTACACTGCGCTGCATTAGGGGATGATGTCTGCACTAGTCCAACCTTCAGACTCGGGCAGCATCTGAGGAAGCCGGCAGATTTTTCCCGAGGCTCGATGTTCGATGTTCGCGTCGGCCGTTTTACTAGTGGAGTGTAGGGGGGCGAAGTCATTATGACTTCGGTGTGTACACACTTCATCCGCGCCCATCAAAAAAATTGCTTCCGCTGCCCTATTCCTCCTCCTATCTGTATGCGTACAGTATCCCCTTGTCGTTTTGGGCAGCTAGCGCCGCTGCTAGGTTGCCTCAGACCCTTCTCCTTCATCTCCTAGACACACTTTAATTTTCTTCTATTTTTTTCCTTCTCTTTTTATTACCCCCTTGTTCTTGGTGTTGGTCGAGTGTGTGCAAGGCGTACCTCGTACTTTTTTCCCTACTCGGGAAAGACGGCGCCGTTGGAGGGTGGTGCCCACTTGGAGAAAACTTTCTCGTCGGCGTGCATTAATATGCAAAATGGGTTTTCGGGTTCGGGGACAGAGTCATGGAGATAAGCATTGTGCATGAAGACAAGAGAAACCTACTTGTGAACCGAATCCGTTGGATTAGGGATTCGGGAATAAAGGATCCAAGATCACTAACAAGATGAGGAAGCGCGGGAATATCATAGGGGCGCACACACGGTCAGGGCCAGGAACGGGAATTCGAGAGATCAGATCGATGGAGGAGCATCTGCATCACCGGCAGGACCAAGAGCAAAGAGCAGTATCAGTCCAAGTAAACTATACTCGCAGAGTACAGAGTATAACAGAACATCCGCTCGTCGTTGTGTCGGTCCCGTTGCCCATTGCAGCTCACTTCCGCCCTTTCGGATTTATCATCACTGATGGATCCTTGCCTCTTTTCTCCTAATCCCGTCCCTCAATTGATTGAATGTCCGTCCATGTCCGTCCATGCCCGTCCACTACGTCCACTGCGTCCACTCGCATGCGTGGATTGCATGGGATCCCTTGTCCCCTGTCGTCATACCCCTGCTAGCCTCACAGGTACCTTTCTCGGCCGGGTCCGGATTGATCAATCCCGGCATCCTCAAGTTCTCAACCAGCGCAAACTATGAAAAAGGACTAAAATCATAAACTACTAAAACCCTTCCTCTCCTACGTCACCCCGTATTCTTATTCCCTTTTTTTATTTTATTTCCTATTCTCTTCCATAGCTTCATTCCGTCTTTCATTTATACCCATTACTTAGTCTATTCATAATTTGTGCTCCGCTACCCCAGCCGTCTTGGCTCCACGCATCACCAGTTCTCGCCACTTACACCACCCTCGGCATCACCTACGGAGTAGACCCTCGCTTTACAGGTATCACGCCCTAACCAGAACCATATGATCTTGATCTCTCCCCGGATTCCTTAGCCCATATAGTTTATATCCCCTCCCCTTCCCCTATACAGCAATTAGCTCTATCCCCCAACCTACCCCTCAGACCAACCCCGGAATACCTGAAAGGGCAACACCAAAGCAAAGATGACGTCCCATCCACCCCCGCAACCGCCCAGCACCACCTCCTCCCCAACCATAGACGAAGTCGACCGCGAAGCCATCGCCGCCGAACAAGACGCAACCCCCTACCGCTTCCCGGGCCCCCACCCCCTCTCGCGCACGCACTCCCTCGCCGCCGAAGAATCCCCCGTCTACTCCGACCAAGAAACCTACCGCCGCCGGCCCAGCGACGAAATTGAGCGCGTGTCGACCTCCTCCTCCTCCGCAGCCACCACCTCCGCGCGTCAACGCCACCATGACATCGACGGGCTCTCGTACCGCCCGACGGCCATGAGCCGCGTGCCTACTCAGCTCGAGCCCATTGATGCCCATCCTTCGGAGCTTGAGAGGATAGCTACGCAGAGGAGTCAGCAGGCTGAGACGGTAGGGAGGAGGGTGAGTACTAGGAGGTCGAGGTGGTCGAGGAGGTCGGAGAAGCCGTTGCCGGCGTTTGGAGCGGGGAAGCCGTATCCGCCTATGTTGCCTGAGAGGGATGAGTATGTTGTTGAGTTTGACGGGACAGACGATCCTTTGCATCCGCACAATTGGCCCCTCAAGAAGAAGTAAGTTGAAGTAGAACAGAAGAAAAGGTCCAATTAGAAACTAACAAACGTCAACGCCAGGCTGTTCACGGCTGCCATCCTGGGCTACACCACCCTCGCCGCCGTCTTCGCCTCCAGCCTCTTCACCCCCGCCGTCTACTACATCTCCGCCCACTACCACGTCGGCACCACCGTCGCCCTCCTAGGCATAACCTGCTTCATTCTCGGTTTCGCCTTCGGCCCCAGTTTCTGGGCGCCCCTCTCCGAACTCAAGGGCCGTCGCCTCCCCATCATCATTTCCATGCTCGGCTTCACGCTCTTCTCCATCGCCACGGGAACGGCAGAGAACCTGCAGACCATCATCATCTGCCGCTTCTTTTCGGGTCTCTTCGGCGCTGGGCCCATCGCCGTCGTGGCCGCCGTCTTCTCCGACATGTTCGACAACCGCACGCGAGGCATTGCCATCACCGTGTTCTCTATGACCGTGTTTACGGGCCCCATGCTTGCGCCCTTCATTGGCGGGTATATTATGGAGAATCCGCACATGAGCTGGCGCTGGACCGCGTACATCCCGGCCATCATGGGCGCCCTCGCTCTGATCCTTGACCTATTCTTCCTCGAGGAGACCTACCCGCCCGCCATCCTCGTCGAAAAGGCCGCCGAGCTACGGAGGCGGACGAGGAACTGGGGCATCCACGCCAAGCAAGAAGAAATCGAGGTCGACTTCGGCGAGCTCATCAGCAAGAACTTTTCGCGTCCCATGCGTCTGCTCTTCGGCGAGCCCATCGTCCTCCTGCTGACCATCTACACGGCCTTCATCTACGGCCTTCTATATCTCTTCATGACCGCCTACCCCGCCGTGTATCAGCGCATCCACGGATTTTCGCCCGGTCAGGCGGGTCTGCCTTTTTTCGGCATGATTGTCGGGCAGTTGCTTGCTGGTGTGGCTATGCTTCTTCAGCAGCCCGCGTATCAGAGGAAGTTGGCGGCGAATCATAACATTCCTATTCCTGAGTGGAGGTTGCCTTCTGTTGTCATTGGTGGTATTTCTTTCACTATTGGTATCTTTTGGTTCGGGTGGACGGGCTTTTCGAAGGACATTCACTGGATCGTGCCTACCCTCAGCGGTATCCTCACTGGATTCGGTCTCTTGTCCATCTTCCTCCAGGCTATCAACTACCTCGTTGATGCCTACCTCATGTTGTAAGTGATTTTCCCACCTTCCAATACGTTTGAAAAGGAGCAAAACATACTAACTGGATACCCTCTCAGCGCCGCCTCCGCCATCGCAGCCAACACCTTCCTCCGCTCCCTCGCCGGCGCAGCCTTCCCCCTCTTCGCCAACCAAATGTTCAACGGCCTCGGCATCCAATGGGCCGCCACCCTCCTCGGCTGCGTCGCAGCCCTCCTCGTCCCCATCCCCATCGCCTTCTACATCTACGGCGCCCGTCTCCGGGCCCGTAGCGCTTTCGCCCCCGTCATGCTGCCTCCTCCTACCCCCGAGGAGGACGCCGCCGAGGCTGAGGTCAACGGCGAGAAGGTTGGTGATGCGGATTTGCATGGGGAGAGGAGGAGCGGGAGTAGCAGGGGGGAGCATATGGTTTAGATGACCATTTTCCTACCCTCTTTTGTCTTCATTTTTTCTTGGATTTGACCAAAACTCGAATATTTTCAACTCGTGCTTACACCCTTTTCCTTCATGTTTTATTTTCTTGTTTTCATCGCACCGGACGTTTAGCCCGAATCCTTTCCACATTCATTGGGGCGTTTGGGATATAGATTGGAGACTATTCTGATATAGAAGGTTTGGAGAGAGGTTACCAAAAAAGGGGGGGCGGGGAACTGATGTTGGAAAACATGGACGAGATGCATACATCTATCTATACCCAGGGACATATACGGCGGAGGATTTGTTCATCTTCTCCTTCTTTTTGCGTTCTTTTCCCTTTTCCGTCTTTTTTCTACTTGCGTTTGATATAGAACATAATGGCGTCGAGTTAGATGTACGATGTGCATAATAATAACGTCAATAATAAGAGAGAAAAACAACATCCCAAGAAAAATAAGAAAGCCAGGTATCGAAGTCTATCGTGAACACCAAGATCGCAAGAGTTTCATCACCGGTAACCAGCCCTCCTAATCTACTCCATATGCTATGCCCCTTTTCTTGGACTCAATCCAAGTTAGTTAAAACATTCCGCTTCACTACCTCTGTTTTTCCCTTCCCTCTAGTGAGTCTTCTCAATCTGACTTCTCCCCTTACTGCTGCTGCTGCTGCTGCTGCTCGTAGTACAACTCCTCGGCAGAGGTAATACACTGCATGTTCGCACCCAGCTTGTTGATCGTCTCAACCCACTCATCCGTCTCATCCGAATCAAACACAATGCCGCCACCTGCACCAAAAACTAGTTAGTTTTCTGCAACTTCAACCGCAACAAGTGGAGGAAAGGGGCGTATAGGCAAGAGATATGCAAGAAGAAGAAAACCTACCAGCCTGGAGATATGCCACACCATCCTTCACCAACATCGTTCTCAGCGCAATACAAGTATCCATAGCCCCCTCCACCTCCCTCCCATCCTCATCAACACCCCCGTAACCGAAATACCCCACCGCCCCCGCATAAACCCCCCTCTTCTCCTTCTCCAGCTCCGCAATCAACTCCATAGCCCTGACCTTCGGCGCCCCCGAAACCGTCCCCGCCGGGAAAATCGACCTGAACGCATCGAACCGCGTCTGATCCGGCCTCAGCACGCCCGAAACCTGCGACACGAGATGCTGAACGTGGCTAAACTTCTCCACGACCATGAGGTGGTCGACGCGCACCGTGAAGGGGTCCCCGACGCGGTTGACGTCGTTGCGCGCCAGGTCTACCAGCATCACGTGCTCAGCGCGGTCCTTGAGCGAGCTGCGCAGCTCCTCGGCGAGCTTCTCGTCCTCCTCGGGGGTCTTGCCGCGGCGCACGGTTCCAGCGATGGGGTGGGTGACGATGCGGCCGTTTTGGGACTTGACGAGGAGTTCGGGCGAGGCGCCGACGATTTGGAAGTCGCGGCAGTTGATGTAGAAGAGATAGGGCGAGGGGTTGACCGTTCGTAGGTGGCGGTATATGTTGAACGGGTGGAGGTTCGTCGGGCGCGCGAACCGCTGGGAGGGGACCGCTTGGATGATGTCGCCGCGGACAATGTGCTTCTTGAGAGTCGTCACATGGCCCTCGTAGCCCTCGCGGCCGATGTTGGACTTGTATTCCTGGCCTAGCGTTATAGGACCTTGCTCGGGTAAGGGGATCTCGGGGCCGTTGAGCACGTTGACGAGCTCGTTGATCCTGTCCCTGGCCTCCTTGTACGCCGACTCGAGGGCGGTGGGGTCCTCGGGCACGTGCAAATACGTAATAACCTTGATGACGCCGTAAAACCGATCAAAAGCCACGATGGTATCGAACAGCATAAATAGCGACTCCGGAATCTTCAAAACATCCTCCATAGGCCTCGCCGTCTTGGGCTCAAAGTACCTCACGCAGTCATACCCAACATAACCCACAGCGCCCCCAGCCATGGGCGGCAACTGCACGCCCGGCACGCTAGCGACCACATACTCGGCCAGCTCGGCCTCCAGCCCCGGAAGAGGATCGACCTCATCGCCGTGGCCGGGACCGGTGGTGATGACCTTGCGGGGCGCGGCGCCGACGAAGCTGTACCGGCCTACTCTTTCAGTGGCGGCGCTCTCGAAGAGGAAGGAGTACTCGGAGTCGTTCTTGGCGTGGGCGCAGACCTTGAGGTAGGCGGCCGAGGGCGTGATGAGGTCGGAGGAGATTTGGCGGTAGATGGGGACTAGGTTGGGCTTTTTGCTGCCGGGGGGTGGTGTCTTGGAGAGGAGTTCTTGGATGGTGTCCAGGGAGGGCACGAAGCCTCGCTGCGGGGGTGGGGGAGGGAAAGGTGTCAGTGGGCTGGCACTAGGGTATTTCTGGAAGGACAAGAAGAGCGGGGATGGGACGCAATTGGGGTCAATTGAGTCGTGGAGAGGATGGACTTACCGGTCCTGCCATTGCGACGAGATTGTCAGTGAGGTTTTGAGGTTGAGGGTTGAGAAGAGTTGGTGATGCGATTGTTCTGGTTTGACTCACGGGCGGTCTGGAAAATAGCAATTACCACATGCGAAGTCGCTGCTAAGTAATCCAGCCCACCAACTACTTTTTTTTTGGTGGGGTGAAATCTACAAGTTACATTGACGTCTTCCGCTCCCAACATTGATTCTCTCATTTCCACTGCAGAAAGCCCATCGCCAATTGCCTCTTATCTTCCCACCAATCCCAACGCCTCTCTGGAGGGGGGGAAGAGGAGGAAATGCACCCCATTGTTTCAGCACAACGTCGTAATCTTGGAAATCGGCCTCTTTTGCTCTTGACAAACTAACTAGACGGCGTATTGTATTACCTCGTAGGACTGACCTAACAGAACGAAAGAGATGGACGCAGGGAGCAGCCATTATCCCTACCGAAACTCGACAAAAACTCGAACCGCAACCGCAACCGCAACCGCACCATCCCTCGCCTAGCTCTCAATAGACAAAGCCCTCACGCCCACAAGCCTCGCATCCTTGCCGCTACCCTCGCACCCGACGACAAAGTACTCTACCCGCGTCGCATCCTTGCTGACCTTGTACACCCTCACCTCCGCTCCCTTGACCGCCTCCGTAACCGCGTCCACAATGTCGCCATACTCCCCGCTTCTATTCCAGTCCGACGGGTCCTGGATCTCGACGTCTGCGTTGTTCGGGTCCCAGTGCTCGACTAGCTTGGCGAATTCCACTGCGGGTAGGTAAAAGTTAGACGACATATGCAACCGATAAATCGTGAAAACAACTCCAAAAATTTGGTAGAAAGAACTCTTCCTCAAAGAAAGTAGGAAAAACAAGTAGACAAACCTTCATCCGGCAGCCCATTCCCACCCTCATCCCACCTCAAACAAACAGCCTCAAACGGCTCATCCGCATCGCTCACATAAAACCTATCCTTCGTAACCCTCCTAATCGCCGCGGGAACCTCCTCCCCCTTATCCGCAGTCTTGAGCTTCTTCGCGCTCGATCCCCCAGAAGTAGCCTGCGCCCGCCCGGAAGAAGGGTCCTGGTTCGCCTTCTCGAGGAAGGCGGCGTACGCGTCGTCCGATGACATGGTGCGGATCTGGGTAGCTTGCGCTTTTAGGACCTGTGTCGGGAGGGTTTGTTGCGTTGGGAGTAATGTCCGATAAGGGCTGGGATTTCGGATACGGCTGGAAGTTTGAATGTTGCGAGGGGAGGCAGATATGCTCCTTTGTATTATGGCGTGTTCGGTATTCGCTGGCCTGGAGAGATTGGGCACTGCTGCTTTCGCGAGCCGAGAGGCTGTGCTTGGAATTTTCGCCACTTTGTTCGAATGGAAATATGATGGAGGGGAAGTCTTGCGAAACCCAAAGACTCCCTTCCAAAACAATTGCTTCCAAAAATTCCCTCGATATTAATAACCGTCTCACAAAAGTCGTGACTTTTTTGAGTCCAATTGTCCTTTCGATTCTTTGCATCGGCAGAGCAGAGAATGATTTGCATGACCCCAAACGACCCAATGACGCAAATGGCGGGGCAATCGGGTGGCACCCGCCGCCAGCTGTACTAAGTCGACGTCAATATGTATTTCCAACCCTGTAGACTCTCGCATCGGGGAAAACATGTCCTTGGCCGCACTGAAGAGTTTGGTTAGAATGATAAGACCGTTCTTGAACTTGCGACAGGTTTCTGAGGCCATAGATCCGGCCTTTATACGCAATACCCGGGCCCATCAGATAAGAGGAACAGGCAGGACATCACAGTGAACGAGGTACACCACCAGCATCACACACCAATATCACCAGTCCCAAGCCAACTACCAGTCGTGAGCAAGTTATCATTCATATCATCTCATGGTATGATGTGCATCTGCAACTAAATGCATCAAAGTGCTCGCCCCTGGCCATGACATTGCAAGAATTCTGCACTTGCGCCTTCCGTATCCGCCTATCCGTGAAACCCCATGCTGCTGATGACAAAAGGGAAATGAAAAGAAAAGAAACGAAGGGAAAAGGAAAAGAAGGGGCCAAAAAAGGTAAACCCCTGGTGTTAATACATATAGACGAGTGTGCGCGCTTCGTCCTCAACGTCTAGTTGTAGCCAAAAGGCTCGCTACTCATTGCTCTTTCACAATCAGAGCCAGTGCTGCTGGCAGCCAGGTCCCACCCTCATTTCCATCAATCCTCTTTCTTGTTCCGACTCATAATTTCGGCGGTCTGTTTGCCAAGTTCGGCGAACTGTTTGGCAAACATAGATTCGAACATCTTCCTTGCTCCCTCGATGTCGAACTCGACGGATAATTTACGCTGGGGCTTGGGTTTGGGTTCGCGCTCGGGGTTGAGTGGGGGGACCTGCTGAGTGGGGGATTCATGGTACTACCGGAAATCGATCACAGCGAGCTGGGAAAGAGCAGTGCGTTAGCGGAGAATTGGGATTGGGAATTAACCCATTGGGTTATAGACGACATGAAAGTAGCGATAGGCACCGCCCAGCCATCACGGTGTAGGTATAATAATACTTACTCTGCTATTAGCACCATAGGCCAGTTTTTGTCCCGTCGCATCCCAGCACAGGCAATGCACATCTTCTTCATCAGTCTCTGCGCTCGCCCGAGGGCTTAACCAGCCGGGATGCGGGGTGCGGCTCCAGCTAGCTCTTGGGATGGCATGGTCGCCAACCTTCCAGATGAGAACGCGGGTCGAAGTGGCTCCGGCAATAAAGGCTCCATCTGGCGTGAAGGCAAGCGCGACAATCGGAGATTCCATCGTAAGGAAGCACTTGGCTTTAGTGTCGGGCATGCGCGCGTTCCATATTAAGATTGCACAATCGTCGCCGCCGGACGCAATAAGTCGCTCGTCGCCGGGAGGGTTCGTTTGGAGGGGTTGCCACTGCATGGCTGTGATGGCTCCGGAATGGGCCGATATCGATCGGCGCTGACCCGTCTCGTCCCATAGCTACAATCTCCCGTTAGCAATAAAAACACCGAACACCAAGAGGAGAGGAGAGAGGCAAAAAGAAGGGGGGGGAGGAACACGTACATCAATGATGCCTTTGTCGCTTGATGTCGCCGCCAGCTTGGAACGCCAGTCGAACAAGACCTGAGTGAAATTGTCGTCCGGCTTGAGTTCGAAATTCCTCGCAAGTACAATCGAAGTATCGGTGCAATGAAGCGCCTGGAATATATCTCCGCCACACAGCAGGAAGTCGGTCTCATTAATCCATGCGGCATCTAGGGGCCAGCTGTTGAAATCATGACCTCGAATAAAGTAGGACAACGTGTTAGACGTCGCCGAAGGGTATACGGTCACAAGCATTCCTCCGTTATCAACCGAAATCGCGAGCAGGGCGGCGTCACTGGGGTTCCAGCGCAGCTTAATGATGGGTTGCTCTGCGACTTCGAATCTCTGGAGATGCGTTCCGTCGGGACCCCAGATGTTAATCCTCGCTTTGTTTCCATGGTCTGTAGCGATCGCAATCGCCGTTCCGTCCCAATTCCAGGCAAGCGCCGTCACGTTGGCGTTGTTAGGTGTCTCGTCGTCGATGAGGGTGTGAAAAGGCTGGTTTATAGTACTCACGTGACCGGGGGTACTGTTGTCACCGTTCGGCAGAGAGCCAGTTGTCGCACGAGTGATGGTCCAAACACGGGCTAGCGCATCTGTTCCAGCAGCCGCCAGGCTGGACGGGTCCTTGGGGTTCCACTCGCAGTGCAACAAAATGGGGGCATTTTCGCCCGTGCCGTTGGCGTGTCCTGGTGCCGAATCTGCAGCGGTTAATCGTAGAAAAGTCGTCTGGGTGGCCAACTCGTGGACTTTTTCGACCTGAGTGCCTTGGTCGGGACCGTCAGTTCGGGGAATTGGAGTGGGAGCTGATTCGCCTTCCATGGGTGAAGGGTAGGCGTGGTTGTCGCCCGGCCCATTCGAATCAACGCCGGTGTCCAAAGGCGTGGTGGCTGAGTCCACGTCCATCCGATTTTCGTAGCCATTGCTTAGGCGCGGTTTTTTCAACGGGGAGCCGTTCCATTGTTCTGCTTGATGTTGCAGTCGCGGGTCAATCTGGCGCTTCCGAGATACTCTATCTTGCTCGTCCAAGATGGCATCATCATCCGCATCTCCATCCGCATCCTCCGACTCGTCGTCCTCTATTTTCCGAGGCGGCTGTACTACCAAGGGCCCAAACACACCAAACTGTCGCTCTTCAGAGTTGGCAGCAACACCCTGGGGCAGCTGATACCGTGAGGCAATTGTTGTCAGTAAATTTGTGCTCTCTCAAGAGCTCAGAGTGTGACTGATAAAATATAGAGAGGAAATAGCGAGGGGGGGAAATGGGGAAATGGGGAAATGGGGAAAAATGAAAATTAATAGGGGCTGTTGTGAAGCAATTGCCTTGTCGCGTGGGTGTGAAGAGATAGCTAATGAGCGATTCCTCTGTGCCTTACGCCTCACGACTTTGCGTGCAAGGGTTGGGTTGGGTGTGCTGCGAGTTCGAAGGTAATATGCATGAATCAGAGAGAATGGCACGTACCTGTCTTTGGGAAACCTCTCTTTCCAGAGAGTTGTAGAGCAGGCCTCGATTGATTACAGATACTAACGCATGGCTTTGGACGTGAGGGGCGAAATCAAAATGCCGATGGGGCTCTTTGATGTGCCACTCCTTTTGAAATTTTGCTGCTGTCTCTCGATAATCTGCGTGGAAGGGTAAAAAAGGTTGAGCGTTAGAGAATGAACATGCATGGGGTGGGATACCAATTCCACCAAGTCAAAAAGGGAGGGGGCTAAAAATTAGGAAAGCCTCGCTCTCATCCAATTCACAGTGGAGCTACTTACTTCCTTCTAATAAATACCTGTAATGAGACAATAATGAGAAGGAAAAGGTCAGTAAAATGGATACAGGCAGGGCAACCGATGGCAAGGAGGCCGGGATGAGGATGCCATGGGTGGTGGTGAAGGCGAGGTTGAGGGTGAAACTGGCTTGACGAACCTCCAAACCAGGAAGTTGACTCGATCCGAGTCAAGAAGTTCCTTCATCGTCGCGGGCGTCGCGGCCACTCGCGGGCAGGAGAAAATTGGCTAGATCGCGGATGAGGGGCGGGTACTGCCTGGGGAGATGTCAGATCGGAAATTCACGCGTCGCGAATGGCTTCCCAGGGTCGTTGGATGGGCAAGGCGTCGTTTTCGAGGTTGTTGATGAGAAAAGAAGTTGAGGTGAAGAACAGGATGGATGGATTGACGACTGGCGAATTTTGGTGGAATGGTTGTACTTCGTACTCCACAGCCCAGGCCAGCGCTAGTGGTATGTGGAAGTACTCAAGTACTCCCAGAGGTACTTCGTGCTTCGTGCCCCCGATACCCCAGGTTGGCTCTGTGCCTCTGGCCTTTTTCTGTGGTGGTACGCCGGATTAGGCCAGCGGTACGAAATGGGAGGTACTCTCATATACCGTACGCACTCCAGGGGATATTGTAATATCGTATACCTAGGCAACTGGTCGACAGGGAATCTTCGGCGTGGAACAATGAGAGGGTGGATGGATGGGGGGTAAGGTAAGGGTGTAGGGATGGGGTGGGCCGGGGTGTCTGGGCTGTTTAGGTGTGTTTGGGTGTTTGGGTGTCTGGGTGTCTGGGATGTCCTGCTTCGTGTGAAGGACGTGAATGGGCCTGATGGGTGATGGATCATGGGCGACGGCGATGAACGACAGCGAGAGACACCCACCTCCGTGCGCAAATCTTTTACATGGGTCGTGCTTTGGTTTCGAAGGTACGTACCGATTCGATTTCTACGAAGCAGGCGAGACATGCAAGTATTGATACTTGTAGAACCAAGAAAGGGTTTTGTTCCTAGTGCCTGCCTCGAACATGCAAAAGTAAAGCAGATCAAATCCAGCCCCATCATCCCAGCATCCTCCAATTATAGTGCGCTAGGCACGAAGCACGAAGTACTTCGTACCCTCCCTAGTGTCCCATATTGGAGTATTTGACGTGAGTAGTCCCTGCCTCTTGCCGTTGCCAAAAGTACACTACGAAGGACTGTGTTGATTTCATCTTCGAGACTAAACCATGTGGTAATGGTAATATCCTTTGCTCGAAGAGTCTCCACCATCCAGTGCTTCACTTCACCCACAAGGTCGAAGGTCTTCCAATGTGATCCGGCTCGAGCGTTCAGCAAATGCAGACCCCCAGGCAATGGATTGAATTGGCCACGCATTGCATCACAAACCCGAACATACTTCGTACTGCCTATCCTTCGTAAACAATAGAGAGCCCACAAAGGCAAGCGCGCATCGTGAGGAGAGAGCATATGCCTCGTTAACAAGAAAAGGGACATATCCCGTGAAACAAGCCTTCCGATTTACATGGCCGAGGTCAATCCTGCTACTTTCCGGGTTGCTTGCCCTTCGATTAGGTTGGAAATGACAATATTTCCTATTGATGCCTTGTCATGACGCCGAGATAACTGTCACGGTGCAGGGCGATGAAGCACGGGACATCAAAATCGAGGGAATGTACCTCAGTGCGAAGTAAGATTTGAGGATGTGCATTGATTGAATGTGTGCGTACGAAGTACACAATAAGGAATGGTACCAAGACGCTCTGCACACACTAGTCTCCAACCGCCGATTTATCCACAGGCCACCACATGCAATTTTCGCCGAAGCCTGTCCTGATTGACGTAATGTACCGGCACAGGCAAGCAGATGCAGTCTGCCCCATTGTGGGCGAGCCCCCTCAATCCAAAGTCGAGAAAAGGCACCAGCCCAGGAACGAATGGAGAACGCGGGCGGCGGCGCTGAGGATAGGACGCCTTAAATTCGTGACTCGTGCGAGAGCGAGGCGGCGAGATGGAGATCTGGGGGGCGAAACACCAGGGTTACTTTAATCCGATAAGCCCATTGATTCATCGGAAGTGCAGGGAACAGGATGTGTGGGTTGCGGTGTCCAGCAGCCAGATTGGTTCGAGGTTGTTTATTGACCGCTTCGCACTGTCCACCAAACGCTTGGGGTACTTTGCAATTTTGAGGTGAGATGCTCTGTTGACATGTACCAGAATGGGTCACTGAGAAGGGGGCCAGGACAGCAACAGCTTGATCATGCTTGATCATGAAGTACTTCGTTACTATCGGCACTGTACTTCGTACTGCGTACTTCCTAGGGAACGTACCCTGCATCCCCCCCAGCTTGTCCTGGCTCCGGCTGCAATGCCAGTTCGCCACCCACCATGCGGAAACTTTGTGGAAGGAAGCGAGAAGCCACAGTTAATCGGGACTATGGAACTATTCCATTTCCGGAAACCCCTTCCCGCTGACTTTATTCGTTCAAGGACATGACTTCGTAATAATCTACAACTGAATCACAGGCCAGTTGGTCCCGCTCCGAGACAGATCAGATAAAATAAAAGGGCAAGGCTCTGTCTCCTCTCGGAGAAACACTTGGTTAAGAAATGCAAGTGTCGTCCGTGGTTGCCTGGGCGAAAAACGGGAAAGAGAAAGAAAACTAGATTAAGAAGCAAAAAAGCTCAAATTCGAGGAATCTTTGGTGGTGACCTTCTTCATTGGTCTATTGACATGGATACGCAGTACATGGTGGGTTGGGGAAATCTCGGCTTGACCATTGGAAGCGTTTCCGAATTGCGTTGTTCAACCTTGTCACAGGGCTTGCCCCACCAGTCAGGAACGGGAGACCTTACTCGACTAGGAACCCGGGTCTATTCGCCCACCTTGGAATATTTGATAGGACAGATCTCCAATGTACACTACACAACAATCAATTTGATGTATCACAGGACGTTGGTACATCGAAAAGTTCCTCATGCAGCTGAGTACTCCGTAGGCAACGCTCAAAGGGGAGAAAAGTACATCGTACTGGCGTAATATCGCTCATGGCTCGTGAACATGAACATTGAAAAGCCAAGCAAAAAAAGACGGCGTTTTCCTCAGTGATCTCTTGCCATTAAGGACGAAGTAGTGCATGCATGTGAAACTGCACCTCCTCGATCGTGGCCCTAGCAAGCTTACAGCGAGGCGGTGTTGCTAGTTAGGCTCGTTTTTATCATAGTGAGTAGGCTCGACCTAGATATAGTTATTGTATATGTATGCACCGAACTGACGGCCCAAATTAAATCAGCCTTGGTGAAAGGAAATTGTAAAACGAAAGCGGATTTCAGAAATTGATTCGTTCTTCTTGGTCCTCTTCATGTGCCGACTGATTGACAGCAGATTAGAGTGCCTGGTCAATGCTTGTTTCGTCAAGCGGACCAGTTTGTTGCTCCTCCAAGTCGCCATCACGTGATTTGTTTTGCGTCACGAACCATGCACAATCAAATCAAGATTGCGACCAAGCAAAGCCCAAGCCTCAAGTCTTGATGATTAAGTAAGCTCTTCCGACTTTGCTTTGCTTCTTGTTTGGTCTCATTCAAACTGTTTCATTTCGAAGCCAGCCCGATATTTTTCCGCCCAGCGCAAAGAAGAGGTATTCTGAATCAGGAGTAAGGACACCTCCAATCTACCATCAAGGGACGGGACCCAAGCTTCGACCAGACGACAAATTCCTAAACGAGCCCACGATCTCTCGTGTTCGGGTTATCAAAGCGCAGTCGACTAGCCCTCCAAGATGGCTCCCAGAATAAATATTCCGCCTGTGACGCGGGCGGTACTCATCGTCCTTGTCGTCCAGTCCCTCCTAAATGCAGCTATTCGCTATCGCCAGTGGACGAGCGGCTCGAATATCGTCATTCCGTATCTCACATTCGTCCCGCAGCTCTCTCTTATCTACCCCTGGACGCTATTGTTGACGACATTCGTGGAGAACAACGTCTTCACTCTCGCGATATCAACTCTAACGGTCTATCATGGAGGGCGCTATCTTGAGCGGGCATGGTCTTCGGCTGAACTTGCCAAGTTCATCGTCGTTGTTTCCTTGATTCCGAACCTTTTGTCATTTGCGACCTTCGTCCTCCTCTTCATCTTGACAGGAAATGAGGGCTGGACGTAAGTGCGAACTTTTACCACTGCTCATCTTTCTTCATGTCCACTAACTCTTTGACTTCCCAGGCTTACTGTTATCGCTGGCACGACACCGCTCCAGATCGCACTTTTGGTCGCATTCAGCCAGCTTGTCCCGGCTCACACAGTTACCCTCTTCCGGGGTATCCTCTCCCTTCGAGTCCCGAGGTTCCCCCTCCTTTACATCGGCATCATCACGGTGTTGGCCATGACGCCTCTCTTCTCCAGCGCCACGTTCTTCATGGCCATCTATGGTTTCCTCGCCAGCTGGACATATTTGCGATTCTATAAGCGAGTCTTCCCCGATCTGGACTCGTCGCAGCCGTCTTCCCTACGCGGCGACGCTAGCGAGACGTTCGCATTTGCCGAGTTCTTCCCAGGCCCTCTCAAGCCCACCGTCGCCTCGTTCTCAAACACCGTTTTCGATATCTTGGTATCCCTGCGAATCTGCACGCCGTTTACCCAGGCCGATATTTCGGCTGCGAGGGGCGACAACAACTTTTTGCAGCGAACTGTTCCCGGTAGCGCGAGAGCGGAAGCTGAGCGACGACGAGCTCTTGCTCTCCGGACGCTTGATCAGCGCCTTCAGGCAGCGACGGCCGCGCGATCGCAGCCCACTCCTCCTCCCCGCGAGCCCACCGGCCCCACCGTGCAGACCCAACCACCTGCCAGCACTCAGACTGCCATGACCACGCAGCCCGCACCAATGTTGGGCGAGACCAAATATACGCCTGATAACGACGGACTTGAGAAGAGCTCTGCCTGAGCGACACATACATTTCCTATATTTCTGGCATGGGCTAGTAACCCATCGCCCAAATGTTGATAGCGTGTTTCATTTGGGATTAGAGAAGGGGTGGGATCGGACTGGACAGCCGTGATATACCGGCCGGCCAGATATCTAATACGTTGGGAGTAGGGGAGGGGAGGATTTGGAGTCCGGGCAGATTGCGAGGACTATGGCCCCATCCAAGTTTTTGTAGAACTATAGGTGTATTTTACCGTCTTGGGCGCGTTTTGTTGATTTACGATGGATACTAGCTAGAATTCGCATGAAAGTTTACGCCAATCTTTACGTCAATTTTTCGCTACCCATCCTAATGTGCTTCCTTGTGAAGAGATGCGCTAAGTAACATTTGGATGGGCAGTCGCCATGAGCGGATAGTTTCCATACCAGTGGGGCTAGGTTTTGCTCTACCGCCGCCGCTACCTAGCTACCGCGCCACTACTTCGTGCGTTGCTGCTGCCAAGGATGGACGATATCGTAGAGATCGCTAAGATCGTCAAGAACTAGTTTGTAAGGGCGCCTCAAGTATCACTCAGGAGACTCGGCCGTAGTTCCTTAGGCTAGCCAAGCATGACATGAGGTTGGATTCGGGCGACCAAGAGGTTCAACCTCTAAAATCAAACAGCTTTTCACGCCTTATGTCTCAGTCTCATCCATTATCGGCCTCGGGAAGGGTAGAAATGTTGCGTTATGTAAATTAATTCTTTAGATTTCATTAAACATTTGTTATGACACTGCCCTCGACGGTTTCAATTCAATTTCTCACTACTTTCAACGCCGCGTGAAGCTAGCAGAGCTCGTCATCTTCACCGAATGGATCGGACGGGTCTAGCACATCTCGCGATGACATGGCATTGTTACACGAGGCCAGACCGGTTATCGACTTATGTGGCTTTCGAGAAGGTAAGCTTGCGCCATCAAGGCTGGCTGGAGTCGAGTCCAAAGACCTCCCTCCATAATCGGAAGCCCACCAGGGCTGAAAAAGGCGGTTCGTTTCTTGATCTGTCCAAGTGGCTTGAGTGTCAGGCGTCCTCTGAACCAATACAATCTTAGTAGGCACATTCTCTCCTGCTCCTGCGTGCACCAACGCTGCCAAGGCACATGTGGCAATGCGGGAGGACGAAAAGTGATCGGGATTGGTGAAGGCCGATACCAACCAGCGCTGTTCCCACACGATTCCTCAGGGTGGCTCAGAAGCAGCCTGTGCGATATTGCATGGGGGCATGGGCATGTGGAGAGAGAAGATTTCGGTGTTGGTGTCTAGGCCGGAAATGGGACCACAAAACGCTGTTTGGGAGCCTTTTGTTCCACAAGCTAATGTGGGCGCACGATCGGTTGGCTACAGTTGCCGGGAGGTAAAAATGCCTGGCTTCCCGCCCCCATTTTCTAGTGTACGGAGTACTTTGTAGTTTATGAAGCACGAAGTACTTCGTACTCTAGATGTCGTACTGAGATACTTCATACTTCATTGGATTTTATGCGTGGGGTTTTTTAAGTCCGATCCCTAGAAGACACTTCGCCCGTGAGTTGCTTCGTACAGATGGAATACGAAGCGCTAATAATACTGGCCATACCAAGGACGGCGCTGTATTCCTGTCCCAGGTTCGCAGGACCATTACCACGACAATCTCGGGAGAGGGAAGAATCGAGAAAAATGTCTGGAAGAGCAAAGTCTGGGTAGAGTATCGTGTCCTCACGTACCTACCAGTTTCATGGGAAGTACACGACAGCGGCTCATGAGAATGGTGAGATATTATGGGGCTTGCAAGGGTCTCACGCAGGGTGCGCTGCGTTTGGGGCATCCTGCAATTGGATTCGGTTCTGATTCGATCTGCACAGATCCCTGTCCCTGCCTGGCTGGGAATGACAGAGGGAGCCATTCCCAGAATAGCCCCTATTTTTGCATCGGGGACAGTGAAGGACAAAGTACTTCGTATGAAGCCGAGATGGCGATGAAGGGAGTGACGACTCGAACTGCCCTCATGATCTTCAATCCAATCCACATCTAACCAGCCCAACCACGGGAGAATCCCTTCAGAACGACGCCATTATCGTCGATTCCTTTTTTCTTCCTTCTTTCTTTTCTAGCGCCCGTGCTCACCGTTACGGTCACTTGCCTGGGCGGCTGAGCTTCGACGGAGACGTGTCCCAGAGAGGACTCGGAAATTGATGGATCGGGACTTTGTGGAGGAGACCAGGCTGCGGGTGGGCCCGAAGCTGAAATTCATTGATGAAGAGCGAGGGTACCTTGAGTCTCTTCTCCTCTTGACCAAGTTGACACCAACAAATACTAGCCTCCAAAGTGCACTACATATAGTGGAATAATATTACGGACTACTTGCATGTCAACTCAAGATAGCCTAATCTGGAGCCGTTTTTTCTGAGGTGCGGAAGCATTTGAAGACCCTGGACCTTAACGCGATGCAGCGTATCTCCCTCGGTGATTGATGACGATTGGTTCAGTCGCAACCTCCCCACGGCGTTGAGGCATTTTACCCGTCGCATCATCTATCGTGGGAAAGAAAGGAACGAGCGCCCGCCTGCGCCCCTCCCAGAACCTGGGTCCCTGAAACTCTGCAGCGCTCATCTTTCCCACCAGTTTTCATCAAAGCATGTATGATGGGATGAAACATAGCAGAGCCTGTTAAGTTCGACGCCCCCTCGGCCACTTGGTATGGGTAGTATTTATTCGGGGCTGCGCAAAGGAAAGGAGGACAAGACAATGAGAATTTCCAGCCCTGCTGAAAACAGGATGAATATACAAGAAAAACAAACACTTGAAGAAATGCCGACCAGCATTCCATGCTGTGGGAAAATGCCGTCCTTCATCGCTGGAATGGATTAGTTGTAAACTACGGAGAGGAGAGCTGCCACACACTGGGAATATCGAGTGAGTAATTTTTTACTCGTCATTTTGTCAAGTTCGGTACGGTTCATTACCAGAAGGGAGTCGGAGAAAAGTAAATCGTATCAAATCAAACGGAAACCCACCATGACGGAGCAATACTACCCAACGCATGATCGTGACAGAAGTTGCGTGGGTACTCCAAAGTGCGTTACACACCACCACCCACCAGTCCCTCATCAACTCTGACGAAAGGCAAAGGCCGAGAGACACACGGAGACGAACCAGCCAGGCTGGCGTGCATGGTCCGACCCTGGTCTTCAAGTCCAACTGCTGCACCACACCGCACAACAGCACATCTCTCGGGAAGTACCAAAAACGTGACGGGCCACATGAATGGTTACATAGATGATATCGTCCCCTTCGCGGGGGGGTGTCGCCTTGCTGGGACGACGGGGAATTGGACCATTCGGCAGAAACAGGGCCCAGAACTTTCGTACCCACGACGAAGGGGAAGCTGTTCCGTGCTTGCCACTACACCCACTTTGAACGGCCTGCATATGCGCGCAAGATGTTAATTTGGTACGATCAAGGTTCTGTGATGTACGAAGGTACACTGCCAGTTTTGCAGGAAGTACTTCGTACGTACGCAACGAAGGACGAAGTACTTCGTACTTTTGCTGTGACGAGGAAAAAGAGTGAGCTGGCTGGTGACCGGCCAAGACTGCAGAACCCCATTCAAGTAAAATGGGGTCCAGTTGCGCAGTGGATGAGGACATTGGACTCGTAAATTCTTGCCTAGCGTCCCCTCCCTCCCTTCGGAATTTAGACCCAGGCACTCCGTCATTTTGGTCCAGTCGCTGCCATCTTGGGTTAAGAACATTGGAAGTACGAAGTACTCCGTACTCATCGCCCTAACCCAGTTGCCGGGCCTCTCCATCCACCAATTTGGTTCGCTTCTTTGTCTCAGTATTTTGGGCGGGAGCCGAGTTGCGCTGATGGGCAGAATCCAACGTAGATGGCAACTCCAAGGACCTGTTCGCTGGTGGTCATCGAGTAATTTCATTTAAGCTCGTTTTGATTGTTTAGTGACACCTCCGTGCCGAAAAATAGCCGTGGCCCCCACCGCCCTCATCACAAAATACGACAGCCTTGCAAAAATCTAGAAGCTCCTACCGCACGCATCACTGCGTTCCGGGTGCCCGAGACTAAGACCATGGAATGGCATCGAATCTTGCTCTACCTCGTGTTACGAAGGAGACGAGCACTTTCTTGTACCAGGTCGTTGGTCAGGACGCGATCACGCGTGTGTGCATTTCTGGGGCTACCCGTTCCGCCATTGTTCGAGATCCCTGTGCTAGACAGAAGATCCAGCTGAAACCTTCGGTATGACCTAATAATACGAGGTACAACCAGGTCGATGCTGCGCCCACGTGATCAAGAAGGACAATGAGCACTATCGCGGGCGGTCTCTTGGTCCTTACAAGTGGCTTTGATGTTGGGGGGCGGGGACCGTTCCAACGGTCTTGATGGCTGGCATGTATCACCTCCTGATATCGGTGATAAGCACTATCCAGTGGTTTGGTCTCGAGAATGGGATGCCTACGAGGTAGATAAATTTAAATCTCTGGGCTTGAAAAAGACGCCGACTACGGGCTAGGCAATACATATTGCATGGCGATGCTTGCTTTTGGCGATTGTCCTATTGAATTTTGAAGAGAGCCTCCTGCGGAGAATACATTAATACTTTGTGCCCTTTGATAGGGGCCGTACAGATCAAACCATCGATGGGACGCTGTGTGTTGGCCCTCCAGAGGAGGGAGGCACCCCAATTTATTGCTCTCTATCGCAATCATTAGTGAAGGCGGGAAATAATCTCAGAGTATATTAGGAAGTAAGCGAGACGCCGGGAAGTTAATACAGCCGCTCTTTTCCATATGGCCGACATTGGACGTATCCTTAAGAAGACCACCCTTTGGGCTTTGGGATGTGCGGGCAGAGACCGGGCAATGGCTGTCGCAGGGTTTCTGAGGGGGAAATCCCAGCGATCAGTAATAAACTTAGAACAACTTCAGCATCAGGACGACTCGTCAGTCGATCGATCTAACCGTCGTAGAAGGAGAAGGGAGCCGATTAATTAGAAGATCATGAGCACAGGGATAATTTGAACCAGATTCCGATCATCGCAGAAAGCTGAAACCGGGCGATCACCCAAGGAAAGGGTGGTTGGTGTGGGACATTGACACTATGGACAATTTCTTTCCCGCACCTTTCCCTTCCCTTTCCTTCTTGGATGATCTTGAATGCCGCTCTGCAGGATGATCTTCCCTGGGACTTGATTATCCATATGGAGTACGAAGGTACCAGCACCGTTGTGACATGGGGGGTGGTCCGCGTGGATGGGGGGAATGCTCCACCCTATGGAAACGTTCGGCCGATCGACCTCCGTCGCACAGTTGATCGGTATGACGACTTGGGGTCCGAGTACTCCGTACTTCAGAGGTGTACTCCGTACCTTGTAGCCCCTGGAGAAAAAGAAGCTTCAACATTCGATGGCGGAACTGATGCGACACGGTGTTCAGAGCTACTTGGTAGGTATTACAGGATATATTATTTCCACCCCATTTTTTTTTTTTTTTTTTTTTTTTTTTTTTTTTTTGGTTTTATTTCATTATTTTCCCACCCAGGCTTGAGGACCAATCTTTGTCTAGGATTGTCGCAGCTGACCTGGGCGCTGATTTTAGTCGCGGACTGGTTGGTATTCTCATGGACTGGGATTATTATTCATATCCCTGTCGATAGGCTACCCAGAATGGCTGGCTGGCCTTGCCGTATTTTCCCTGGTTGCAGCGGCTTTGCGCCAAATGCCAGGCTCCCATATTATCTGGAGGGAGGAAAAGAAAGGAGAAAAGGAGAAAAGAAGAAAAGAAGGGGACGATTGATTGCCTCAATTAAGGAGTAGCCTGTCGTGAACACTTCGGCTTGCCTGCGAAAACGAAGGCATTTCCGACGGGGAACACGTGGGCCTTTCCAAAATTAGGTCTAGTTAGGTTGGTCTAGTGTGATGGAAACAAGTAACAAGCCTGGACCCGAGATTCCATCAAATCTCCTTCTCTGACTGCGGACAGTGGAGGGGCGGACTGGGCAGACCTGGGCAGGCAATAATTTCTGCACCACGGCTTCACATTCAAGCGTCACTGCCTCATTTTCGAAGGGCCTAGGTTCTCTTCGGTGTTTATCGACACAAGATGTGCCGTGAAGTCAGCATCCATCTAGCTCTGCTGTTGGCGAATTTGGTTGATGTAGGCGTATGCTCTGCATACGTGCATGCAGGTTATATGTATGCGGTGTGTTCCGTATGCTTGGTGGGCCAAAAGTCTGAAGAGGTGCAAACCAAAACCGTTTGCGTGCAGGAGAGATCAATTCTCCTCAAGATTGATACCAGCGACTGGCCGAAGGCTGGTAACATGAAGGCCATGCGCCCTGCTGCACTTCATTTTCCGTGGCTGCCCCCCCTTTTTGGCCTCAAAAAATAAAAAAAAAAATAAAGAAAAACCCCCAACGGAATTTAGGATTTGGGATAATAACCGATCGAGTTTTAAAGACCACCCGAAGATTGCAAAAGTGGCGCTGAGACAACTTCGGGCGTGACGCCAGGATCAGACCAGCGTGTGGTCCAGTTCCAAACGAACGTATTTTGGTAGTGTACTTCGTCGTTATAGCGCCGAGAATGCTGGCCTAACTTGTGTCGTCTCGGCGTCACGCCCTTTGTTCGGTCACTGTTTCGTTAAACTCTTTAGCGCCTCGATAAGGTTTTTCCCGGGGTCCGTGGAATCGATCTGGTGTGGCGCATGTGCCATTACAGTGGTGTGGCAGGGGCCCTAAAACAGCAGGATGGGACGCCGGTTCTAACATGTTCGACGCGTTCTTTAGCGCCGAGGATAACTGAGGTGAGGATTTCAGACAGGGGACAGGAACATGGTACACTACTACTTGAACTGGTGGCACCAATTTAGGCATGACTCTTCTTCCCCGGAAACTCTTTGTCGTTTCGCGACTCTCCTCACGCAATCCTGACGGGTGGGCTCTCTGCAGGAAAATTCTATCAAAGACTAAGTGAGGCGAGGACACGGTCCACCCTCCACCTCCATCCGTTCTCTCCCCCCTCTTTCCCATACATAAGATTGAGGTCTTGATGTTGATTTTTCCAAGACGGCGTATGCGCTGCATTGCTGCCAGAGGGTTTTCTTTCTATGTTACGACGTTAGCGCTAGTGTCCATAAAGAGGCGCAAGATTGTCAAGTTGCAGCAGACCTCAATTTATTATGGTCGGCATTGGACACACGCGCAGCTCTTGGCGGGACAATCATCAGAACGTTTCCGACATTTTGCGTAAGGTGTTGGAAGGTAATCAATCCATCAACGCTAGCGAAGATTGATCGCGAAGGATGAGGAGACGGATATTTATGGAGGCTGAGGCTTTCTGCAGTTTCCTTGCTGCGCGTGCCGTGCAGCCCAAACCCCGTGGTGGGGTGTTGCTGGCTGGCTACCGATCAAGGGCTTTGCGCTCCCCTCATGGCAGCGGTGACTGTTCGGGTATTCTTATTCTTTATTATTTTCTTTTCCTATCGTCCCTTTCCTTGAGGGGGCGTGGTGCAGATCTCGTCGGAAAAATTGTTAATTCTAGTGCACTCAGGTATACACATACGGAACGACACTATTCCTACTAAATGCATAAGAACACCGTCCTCAGGCAGGTAAGTGGAGGCAAGACTGTCCCGGGAGGAGGGAAGTAAATTCTGGGAGCCTTAATATCAAATCCTCCACTCTGGTCGGCTTTTTTGGGGAGAACTTTACAATAGTCCGATGCCATGGTACGAAGTAGTGTACTTCTTCGTCATACTCCCTTGACGTTCCTCTTGCCCCGGGTACTCCCAGACGGATCCAGGCCGAAAACAGACCGAATTTGGGGGGATCCAAGTACCTCTCTGTTAGTCAGCTGGCTTGATCTGTGCTGAAGAAGGCACAGTTTGTAGTGCACTTTGGACACTGCACTACGCTTCACTCCAAGTCAAAGTCCGCTACGTACCTGCCGGCCAGCAGGCCTGGCCCAGGTTTAATACCACTAGTCGCCATCCCCCTAACCAGACTAGAGGGCACACTAAACTCCATATAGAGTAATGTGCTGCAGAACGGTGCTGTGTACCCTTGTTACTAAACGACGACGGGGAGGACGCTAGCGTATGTACCTACCCTCCACTGTACATGCCTCGTCCTTCATCCTGCGCCGGGGACGGAGTATCCTCCCGTACCAGCCGTTCCCATTTTCTACTTCGTAAGGGGTGCTCGGGGGTGGGACATTTGGGGGGGGGGGGGTGTGCTCGAGTGTGTGTCTCCTCGATCGCCCCACACCACCCCACCCTCCCACACCCCGGCTAAGCAAAGACGTACAAAGTCTCCCAGTACTCAGCACAGGTAAAAATAAAGTACACATAAACACCTGCATGGATGTTCCTCGCTTGGCATGCCACGCCGCCGTGTGATTATGAGATCCATTGCCCGTTCCCTTCCTTCTTCTCATGGGTAAGGTAAGTTTGTGACAGAGCGCGAGTGCCTTTCGCCGTCATTTTGTGCCATCCTCCCATCTCTTCCTTCTGCCCCATCTCCCCAACTTCTTTCATCCCGTTTCCTTCTTTCCACCCCAACCCCAACCCTTCGAAGCCTTCGCCGGCTGGTCGCCATCACCATTAGACATCTTCCAATTTCCCTGTCTCTGTCTCCTCGCGACTTCGGTAAGTCTCCGTCATCCCAATCCTGTTTCCTTCTGCCCCTTTCACCTGTCATATTTTTCCCGCCTTTGTCAGCAGCACCTCGCAACTCCATTCAGCTCCAAAGCTCTTTCTTTTCTCATCTTCATCGGCATCATCACCAACGCTCATCCTCCGTGTCTTCTCACACGATTCCGCATCATGACGACACAATTTGACTCTTGCTCTCCACCGACTAAATACTAATTTGCTGTTTTTCGTCCTTCCACCAGCCACCGCACCGGAGAGCAACTCGTGCCTGTTGCAGATCACGGGGCGAGGCAAGCTTCAACTCCTGACTCTGCCGCGATACCCTTGATATTTGGCCATCATGGCGAACCATCAACCTTCGCCGACCGTGATGCAAATGCAGCACGGCGGTCCTCAGGCTCCTCCACCGCCACCTCCCCAGGCTCAGCCCCCGGTCTCTCAACCCGGTCGCTATGCGGGAGCGCCCTCGCGACAGATCCTGGCGATGACAGAAGCTGTCTGGATGCAAATTGGTACGGGATTTTTTTGTAATACCTAGGCATAAGTCGCTCGTTTGCGTGTTAACTGTCGGTTTTCCCCAAATACAGGTAGTCTTGCCGAAGTTCTTGAAAGTTCCGACGAGGCACTCCAAGCTTATGAGTCTGCTCTTCGCGCAAACCCCACATCCGTCCCAGCTATGAGCGCCATCGCCTTGATTCTTCGAAATCGCGAAGAGTACCCGAAGGCGGTGGGCTATTTGCAAGACATTCTCAAGCTGGAGCCGAACAATGGAGAGACTTGGGGAAGCTTGGGTAAGTCGACATTTTCTCCTTGTCGTCGCTGCCGTTGGAGTCTAGTCATTAATTGACATTACTTTGAACAGGTCATTGCTATTTGATGATGGACGATCTTCAGATGGCGTATTCTGCCTACCAGAACGCCATTGCCCACCTATCTAATCCCAAGGTATGCGCTCTCACTAGAGGAGATGAAACCGCTTTTACATAGTTCGGGCATCTAACCCGCTGCTATAGGAACCTAAGCTCTGGTATGGCATCGGCATTCTGTACGATCGATATGGATCGCTGGATCACGCCGAAGAGGCGTTCTCTCAGGTCATGCAAATGCAGCCCGACTTCGAAAAGGCCAATGAGATCTACTTCCGACTTGGCATTATTTACAAGCAACAACAAAAGTACAATCAGAGTTTGGAGGTAAGAATTGGGCCTTTATATTTTTTCTTCTCCCTTTTCACATCATCTTTTCTTTGCTTGAGTGAATCCAGTCTCTAACATGCGACGATTAAGTGCTTCAAATACATCGTCACTTCTCCTCCTCACCCCTTGACTGAGGAAGATATCTGGTTCCAGATCGGTCATGTTCACGAGCAACAGAAGGACGTAAGTTATAGTACCTTGGTGTTTGCAACGTACTCCATCGTGTTAACACCTAAGTTTAGGTCGACAATGCCAAGGCTGCCTATCAACGAGTTCTGGATCGTGATCCCAACCATGCCAAGGTTCTTCAGCAGCTCGGCTGGCTCCACCACCAACAGAGCAACAGCTTCCAGAGCCAGGAGCGCGCAATCGAGTACTTGGAGAAGTCTGTCGCAGCTGGTACGTATCTTGGTCTCACTCGGAAATACATCGGGCCCGTTCTAACACACAATAGATACCAATGACGCGCAAAGCTGGTACCTCCTTGGACGCTGCTACATGTCTCAGCAAAAATACCCCAAGGCGTACGAGGCATATCAGCAGGCTGTCTACAGGGATGGCCGCAATCCCACTTTCTGGTGTTCGATTGGTGTGCTTTATTATCAAATCAATCAATACCGCGATGCTTTGGACGCTTACTCGCGTGCCATTCGTATCAATCCTTATATCAGCGAGGTCTGGTATGATCTTGGCACTCTGGTATGTCGCCATATTTCTCTCTGGAAGTGAGCGCTCTGTGTTCTTTCAGGCTAACAACCTTGTGCGCCCTTAGTATGAATCGTGTAACAACCAAATCAACGATGCCCTAGATGCGTACCAGAGGGCGGCTGAGCTCGACCCGACCAACCCTCACATTAAGGCCCGACTGCACCTCCTTCGTAATGGTGGCTCTAACGCGGGTCCTCCGGCAAGCGCTCCGCAGCCCGCTGACGTGCATCCTTATGCTCACCAAGCTGTCGGCGCCCTCGGACCCCAGGCTCCTCAGTGGACCGGTGCTGGCCAGCAACCGCCACAGCAACAACCTCCTCCCCCGCCTGGCCCTCCAGTTGGCCCCCCAGCTAACGGCTGGGCCCGACAAGGGGAAGTCAACCCAGGTCCTCAGCCTCCTAACCCATATGAGCAGCGTGAGCCGTACCGTGGGCAGCCTCCACCCCCACCCCCACCTGCTCCTTTGAGGCAACCTAGCCCTCGACAGGAACAACAGATGCGACAGCCACCGCCGCCCCCGCCGCAGCAGCAACAGCCCCCACCACCCCCACCACCCCAGCAGCAGCAACAACCTCCGCCACCACCTCCCCCTCAGCAAGGCCAGTATGGAGACAATCGAGGCCCTATCCGACGGGGCCCTTCGCCACGTCCGGGTCATTACGCCTCGCAGGGACCTCCCCCGCCACCGCCCCCTCCTCCTACTTCGCAGCCGATGCATATGCCCGAGCGAGTGGCGAACCCTAACTACATTCCTCCTCACGCTGGACCCTCGGGACCTTCCGGCGATGGGCCGAAACCACTGTCCCAGTATGGTCCGAGGAACAGTCCTCGACCTGAAGTTCGTCCCATCCATGACAACCGAATGCCTTCTCCCAAGTCAGCATATCCCCAACACCAGCAGGCTCCTCCCCCACCTCCGCCCTACGGTCACCATCCCGAGGCGGGCCCGGCTCCTCCCGGTCCGATGGACGCATCCCCTTCCCATCCACCCCCACCACCAATGCAGGTTGACGGACCGATGCAGAGGGGCGACGACCGACCGCCTTCGGTGGGTCCTAAGAGAATGCGGGATTGGGAAGAGGAGTCCTCCGCCTCCAAGAAGCAAGCCAACGAGGAGAATCGTGCAAGGTTGGACGATATGCATCACCGCCGGCCCTCCACCCCTCCCCGTGAGCCTTACCGACGCAACTCTTCCGAGGCCAGGAGGTTCGATGAAATGCGGCGGGCGGAAGAGCAACGCCGGGCAGATGATATGCGTCGTGCGGAGGAGCAACGGCATGGCAACGAAGGCTACCACCCATCGGAGGCGGCTCATCACAGCCAAAACCATCAGATGCCCCCTACCCACCTCCCTCCAATGCAGCAAGGCCCCAACCCCATGCACCCCCCTATGGGACACGAAGGACCGCAGGCTACGGGACCCGCTCCCCTCAAGGACTACCCCGCGGAGGAGCGACAAAAGATGGAGGTGTCCAGGGCACAGCCACCACCTCCTCCACCCCCGGCCGCTAACAATGAGCCGGAGAGGGCGGCGCGGAAGGTCGATGTCAATGAGAACTACGATGATGACGACGAAGAGGATAAGAAGGGAGGAATTGTTGGTGCTAATGGGTCGGGTCCGGCGGCGGCCCCAGGCGAGACCAAGACGGCTAATTCTACTGGGGGGCCTATTAATGGTGTGGCGGGTGCCGCAACTAAGGTTGAGGCTTCTTGAAAGCAAGAGTCTCCCCCAGCGTCAATCGCCATTTAGCTGAAGCCATTTTCAGCTTCCGCAGACATTTTATCACGTTGCTCACTTCCACATTTGTTTTACTTTTTTTCTTTCTCTTTTTTATCTTTACCCCATTTCTTCTCTTCATCCCTGTCCGCATATTTATCATTACTGTTCCCCCTTAAATTCTTCTTTGTTTCAATGAAGTTATATCGGAGTGGCTTGGGCGTTGCGATGACCTAGCAGTAGTCTCGGAGCAAAGGAGGCATGCGTGGGATTGTGTTTTGTTTGGAGGACGATGTGCCCAAACCAAGATGGACGGCTTAGAATCGTATGGAGTGAATTGGACCTAGGGTTTTCTAGCTACAAGTTGTGAATTCAAAAGCTTCTGCAATTTCACCTCTGCTCAGTGCGGCAAGATGTTCCCTGTGCTCTTACGGTTGTTTCGTGGGCCAATAATGTCAAGAAAATCTCGTACTTGGACAATGTCAGCTGGCGGGCATTTGCTGTCTGGTGCCCAGCTTGTTGCTGAGAACACACCACGATGTTCACGTGACTCTAATTGAAGGGCTTGAAAGTCTTGGCGACCCTCTATTTTGAGCCCACGAAAAAAAGTGTGCGAAAGTTTTTGGAGGTACAGCCAATCTCCACCACGAGGGGAGCACCACTTTAACCTCTTACCACACAACGACAAGGAGGTATTTCCTTTCCTTTCTCTCCTCAACTTTTTTTCTTCCTCTCTCAACCCCATCCCTCCATCCATCCGTCAAGATGTCTCACCGAAAGGTAAGTTAATACTCTCAGATATCTATGGATGAGGCCGGCAATGCGATGCTCAATGGATTTGAATATCTAACTTGGAGGCGGCTTTCAGTTCGAGGCTCCCCGTCACGGTTCGCTGGCTTACTTGCCGCGAAAGCGAGCAACCCGCCACCGCGGAAAGGTCAAGTCGTAAGTAATGATGGATGCTCTGATTCTTTACCCCGTCCCTGGAGAGAAACAATACAACCATCTCTGTCCAAGCAGACACGAGAAGCAGGAATTGAAGAACTGGAGAGATCGCTAACCACGTTATTTTGGTTGTTTATAGCTTCCCCAAGGATGACCCCAAGAAGCCCGTCCACCTTACCGCCGCTATGGGCTACAAGGCCGGTATGACGACCATCGTCCGCGATGTCGACCGACCCGGTGCCAAGTCGCACAAGAAGGAAGTCGTCGAGGCTGTCACCATCGTCGACACCCCACCCGTACGAACAACGCAGCCCGCTTGGCTTTTGTGTCAATGGCTAACATCTAATTTAACAGATGATCGTTGTTGGTCTGGTTGGTTACATTGAGACCCCCCGCGGCCTCCGATCCCTCACCACCGTCTGGGCCGAGCACCTTAGCGACGAGGTCCGCCGCCGATTCTACAAGAACTGGTACAAGAGCAAGAAGAAGGCCTTCACCAAGTACGCCAAGAGGTACTCCGAGAACAACGGTGTCTCCATCACCCGCGAGCTCGAGCGCATCAAGAAGTACTGCACCGTCGTCCGTGTCCTCGCTCACACCCAGCTCCGCTTGACCCCCCTCAAGCAGAAGAAGGCCCACCTCATGGAGATCCAGATCAACGGTGGCTCCATCGCCGACAAGGTCGAGTTCGGCCACAAGCTCTTCGAGAAGCCCGTCGGCATCGACTCCATCTTCGAGCACAACGAGATGGTTGATGTCATCGCCGTCACCAAGGGTCACGGATACCACGGTGTCACCTCCCGTTGGGGCACCAAGAGGCTTCCTCGCAAGACCCACAAGGGTCTCCGCAAGGTCGCTTGTATCGGTCCCTGGCATCCTTCCCACGTCCAATGGACCGTTGCCCGATCTGGTCAGATGGGTTACCACCACCGTACCTCGGTCAACCACAAGGTTTACCGAATTGGCAAGGGCGACCAGGAGAACAACGCCTCCACCGAGGCCGATGTCACTGCCAAGAAGATTACTCCGTATGTACTCTCCTCTATTTCCCCTAACTCCCTTCTCTCGTTCGCTCTACTAACATTGAGTTCTTTCTTCCAGTCTTGGTGGCTTCGTCCGCTATGGTGAGGTCAACAACGACTTCGTCATGCTCAAGGGCTCCATTCCTGGTGTCAAGAAGCGAATCATGACCCTCCGCAAGTCCATGTTCGTCCACACCTCCAGGAAGGCGCTCGAGGACATCCAGCTCAAGTGGATCGATACCTCCTCCGAGTTCGGTCACGGTGCCTTCCAGACCCCGGCGGAGAAGAAGCAATACCAGGGTACCCTCAAGAAGGACCTCGTTGCCGCGTAAGGCAAGAGGTAACCAAAACAAAAACAAAAAGAAAAAGGAGGGAAAAAGAGTGGGCTATCACGGCTTGTTGTTTTTTCTTCTTGTCCATGGCATTTGGTGTCGAGGGGTCTCTGTGTTGTCTTTTTTCCTCTTTTGGGCCGGTTTAAGGAGTCACGTCTTTTTTTTCATCAACGTTTTCTTGTTCTCATGGAATTTAGCGGAGAGATCAGGCTAAAAAAACGAAGAGAGGTCCGAAACAGACAAACTGGACCATGAACTAAACGAACAATAATGAACAAGAACAAGACCGGCCCTTGGACAGCAATTTGAGACCTCTCATGTGATGGACAGTGGAAAATGCAACGTGTATGTGCCCAAAGATAGATACCATGGAGGGAAGGGGAGTGGAAAAAGGAATAAAATAGATTCATGATCAGTTCAACTAGAAGGAGCCCATCTCTCCCAATTACGTAGGTCGAGTGATAAACCATCTTCATTCACAGCAACGCCGAAGCCATAGTTGGGAGGAACCTGGGGCAAGAGGACGGATAACTACCAGCCAGGAGTTATCAGTATTAAGCAAACAAACATTCAGCGCTAATCCCGCAAGAACCAACATGTCAAGATTGATGTTAATACCGCTGAATATCACACCCCTTCCTCCGCGAGACGGATGATGTCAAGGGAGTTCGTGACTGAGACTTGCATACATTTGGGTGAAGGCTGAGCCGAGTTCAACACCCCTTTGAACTGAAGCAGGCAATACTTGATTGACGTTCCGATTGAATTCTCCCCAGAGTCGTCTGTCCAGTCTTTCATCCTTTTACGTTTCCTTCTTGATCTGCGAACACCTCTCCTACTAGTATCAATGTGGACACGTTTAAACATATCAACGCTCAAGCTACAAACCCCTCCAGGAGGTCTCAATTAATATACGAAATGTCGACACTAGTAGATATGCCAAGTAAGGGCAGCCTATATAAACCAAAAATATGTCGAATCGGCGAAGAGGACCAGGTCTGAGATTACTCAAGTCGGGATGGCCGGGGCATCGGCCTACGTTCTTCTTCTCGATTGGCAGGAGGGCTGAAATCAATCGTTCCTGTGTATTTCATAGATGGATTTCCATGTTACTGGAAAGCATTGGCGAGAATGCAAAGGACATCGGTGCTATCCTGTCGTTGAAGATCGATCCTTCTTCACAAGCCTGCTGTCTTATGGATCATGTGACCCAACGCACACACCATGAGTCGTCGTCTTCTTCTTTTTGTCTTCGACGGACTCGCTTCGTGGCGTTTACTTATTAGGACTTAGCAAGCAGATCTTTCATAGTTAAACTCTTCTTCGAGATCTCGAAGCACCTGCCGTATTGGGCCTTCAGAAATCAGCGTGGATGCTTTAATCTCCTATGTACCACTGCAAGCCTCGTGGAACCTCTAGTCTTGAGCTTCCATCTCGGTCGGAGACGAAAAGGCGGAATTCAGAATTCAACAGGCAGGCACTGCATGATGCAATCTATTTGTGGACTCCATCATTTTTCGATGCAGGTAGACAGGCCAATGGTGCTTTTGATGATATCTTATAGGGGCTTTTCTAGCGTTGCATTTTCTCCATAGTTGGTGCTACGAAGTACTAGTGTCGTCAATCGTCCCTTCCGAGTCTCAGTTCGCCACGCTGGCCTGTACTTCGACGTTCTATTGTATTCCGTATTTCTGCGCACGATTCGCGGGGCGGCGCGTCTTGCAGCGCCACAACGCTGGAAATCAAATCCATCCCTCCTTTTTGCCTTCCCTAAAAAACTCACAAAATATTCCACGTTGCGAAATTCCTCATCTCGGGCCTCAACTTCCACCTTCTTTTCTCTTCTCTCTTCTAGAACCTCGTCTTCGCCAACCTACCTGTCTCATCTTTCGGAATCGGCATCGTCAAAATGGCTGGAATCCCCCCTGCTGTGTAGGTCACAAGTGCATTTCTTGCTGCGTTTTCCACCCTCGCGTGCTCTCCCCAGGATGCGATGGACTTCCTGCTAACTCGAGCTTCGCAAACAGCGCCAACCTCGTCATCGTCCTCGGACTGATGCAGGTCGCCAAGAGGGTGCCTTTCGATGACCCCAATGTGCTCAATGCGGTGCGAGGCATCTACCTCCTCAGCAACCTGATAATTGCCGGCGTTTACTACACGATCCACCTCAAGATCAACAAGAAGAAGGGTATGCGGCTTTCGAATTTCCGGAATTTCCGGGGTTTCCGGTTTTCCTTCTTGTGAGTAGGTGAAGCTAACATGGCTGCGAATCGCTAGACATGACGACGCTCAAATACGTCGAGCCCGCGCCGATGGGATCCTCCGAGGAGCCCAAGCTCATCACCACCACCATCTACGCCTACGACAACCAGCAGCTCCGAAACGCCTTCCGAGCCCAGCTCATGGGAATTGCCATCATGTGCTTCACCCATCTCTACATGAAATACACGAACCCTCTCCTCATCCAGTCTATCATCCCCCTTAAGGGTGTCTTCGAGAACAACCTCACTAAGATTCACATCTTTGGCCAGCCTGCTTCGGGTGATCTCAAGCGACCCTTCAAGCAGGCTGCTGGTCTCATGGCGGGTCTGCAGAATGGTCCTGCCCAGAGTGATAAGAAGGCTGTTGAGGCTGCTGAGAGGGCTGGTCGTGGTGGTGCTAAGGAGGAGTAAATTTGCTTTCTCCATTTTTTCCTCCATCTTTTTTTGGTGTCCGAAACCTTTTAATCGTGTAATCTTACTGGGATAAAGCAAGGAAGGGGGACAACGGTTTAGGTTCCAATATCGAGGTTAACTGTGCACATGAGAATTGAGTATCTTGTTGACCATCTATGATATTTGCGCAATGCTGCCTTATTGTTGTGTGTTGTGCCCGCTGTCGACAATGGCGTTGATGCTCTCCATATTTGACTGTAGATGGTAATGGGTTCCCATTGTCTTGGTGCTGTGATCTTGACATTTTAGGCAAGTTTTCACACTGGATACAAAGAGGACCCCAATGCCGTCATATAACCTCTGGTACCACTGTGCTTTCCTTTCCCTTATTACACACCCACCCAGATACCAACGCCACCACAAAGAAGCACAGAGCCGAAGCAACAGGTGCCTTTCGAGTTTTCCTTATTGGGCCCGCGATAATAATAATTTTCGAATCCAAGCCAGCATCTTTCCAGTTCCCTCGACAGGACTTCTCGAGATCCGGCGCAAAGATGGAACAACCCTCCACCCCTCCCTCTAGGGCGCCATCGAAACAACTGTCCCCAGAGGCTAGCAGGCGCATTGTACGTGAACCTTTTTGCGATGATATCCAAACCTATATTCTGATCCGACCCTGACTATAATCTAGGATGAGAATCGATTACGCGCAAAAGCGATACGACAGGCGAAACAAGACGAGCTTCGCCGGTCCGGCAAAGAACCTGATAGCCTTGGGGCACCGGCTGGGATAGTCGAAAATGAAAATGTCCGCATAACAACGGCCGAAGCCGGGCGGAAACGTCCCTTCTCGTCGATATCGACACCCGATCCTGTACCGACTAGCAACCGCGACGGACGGGTGCAGCCTGCGGAGGGGCCTATACGGCCGGCCAAGAACTTTGCCAAGTTCGTAGACTACAACATGAGCGCCATGACGAACACAAGGGGTGGTTTCATAACAGTCGATGACGATCCGTATAACCTAGCCCTGAAGAAAGGCGTGCCGGGGTCAGATAGGCCGAAACATATGACGGAGAAGGAGTGGGAGCGATTCCAGACGCTGCGCAACCTGAAGCGGACAAAACAAGGGCCGTTCGAGCCGGGCTTGAGCGCCATCGACGATGAGAAGAATAGGAAAAAGTGTCGCGAATGCGGTAGTCCTGAGATAGATTTCGTGTGGGAAGAAGTGTTTAAGAGCTGTGTCTGCGCCTCTTGCAAGGAGAGGTTTCCTGAGAAGTACTCGCTTCTGACGAAGACGGAGTGCAAAGAGGACTACTTATTAACGGATCGTAAGTTGCCACGGCCTCCATGACTACCGCTTCCGCGACGAAGTTGTTCCTCACTTTATTATTAACCTTGATTACAGAGGAGTTACGAGATGAAGATCTACTGCCACACCTGAACAAGCCCAATCCCCACAAGTCTCACTGGCACGACATGATGCTGTTCTTACGCTACCAAGTTGAGGACTATGCTCTCAAAGAGAAGTGGGGTTCCGCTGAAGCGTTAGATGCCGAGTTTGAGAAGCGCGAGGACCAGAAGAAGAAGCGCAAGGAAGCAAAATTCAAGGCGAAGCTACTAGATCTGAAGAAGAAGACTAGGACGGAAGCATTCAGGAGGCAACAGTCGGGGGTGAAGGGGCCGAGCAAGTTTGGTGATGCACTAGGAGGCGGGAAGCATGTTCACAACTGGGGAAGGGCCGTGGAGAACGCAGATGGCATGACTGTGAGGAAGTGTCTTGAATGCAATATGGAAGTTGAAGAGCTAGAATTTTAGCCTACTTCAATTTAAGGAAAAAGAAATACAAAAATGGAACCTTGACCATTCTTGCGTCTCAAGACTCGCTCGATCCAATGTCTCGAGCCTTCCCTTCGTTGTTTAATCTGAGCTGTTGCGACTCCCCAGCTGTCAACCACCTGTCATTACCCCAGATCAGGTGTCACGTCGAGATGGTTACTCAGCTTCACTAGCGCCCCTGATAAATATTTTTGTGCCTTAGGCTAGATAACACATGTAGGATCGGCCTCTGATTGGCTCATTGTTTTTAGCATCCCAAAGCAACACCTTCGACCTTCACATCGCCTCCTATCGCAGGGTCCCGCCCTACTGAGCAAAGGAGAAAAGTTCAAAAGAACCGACGGCAGGAGCCATCTCGTGGCCTATTACGGCTTGAAGAAACGGACCTCTAACGCGACAGAATATTTCGTGATTATTTCCACGCCGAAAAAAAACACCCCCAAAATAATACCGCGTCGTTCAAATACCAGGCTGAGCAAACTAACCCAACGCTTGCCCTGTCCTGGACAACCGCGCCGTCTCTTTTCCCAATTTCCCCCAAACTCGACGACAATCCGTACATCGCGACAAATTTCCATCTTCGACCTGTCATATCCTCACCAATTTTCAATCCCACGATCGACCGCAGATGAGAGATTTCACCTTAAAGCTTCCCAGAGGACGACGGTGACATCGGGTCGAAAACGACCGCTCCCTGTAGCTGCAACAACACTACCGATCGGTCTAGCAGCAAGCTTGGCCCAAGGGATCTGCGTGTATGAGTTGGCAGACTTCCAACATGGTGGTGAACGGTGGGAATGGAGTAGGTGGTGTAGATGGAAATGTTGGGATGCAACAGCAGCAGCAACAGCAACAACAGGCGAATGTCATCAATCGGCCTCCAGGAACTGAATATACCTTGCAAGGTGGGTAGCAAAACCTCAATAGTTTTCTTTTCTTTGTTTCCTGCTTAAAATGAATGGAGCAATAATTTCTAACTACTTATGTCAATAGGTGTGATGAGATTCTTACAGTCCGAATGGCATCGTCATGAACGCGAACGAAACTCGTGGGATATTGAGAAGCAGGAGATGAAGGCGCGCATTGCGCAGCTGGAAGGAAAGCTGAAACGAGGAGATGCAACACAAAACGCCTCGAAGAAATACATCACGATTCTTCAGCGGAAAATCAAGGAGCAGTCTGCCCAGCTTGCCGGCCAGGGCAAATGGGACCCGGCTCACGAAATTGCCGTTGACAAGGAGACTCGCTCCGCCATGTTGCAAGATAAGCTTACTTGTGAGTACCAACCGTACCAGCCGATCCCTACGATTCAAAGGAGAGACCGAATTAATGGGATTTTGCTCTGTTATATAGCCAAGGAACATGTCGAAGGTGGAGTGTCCATCCCTGTCGGAAAGCCAGAAGAGGATGAGTCCTCACGAAAGGATCTCAAATCTTTCCTTGACTCATGCGCAAACGAATTTACGTACTTGATGATGACCCCTGCGAATCCGCTACCGCCACGAGACTCCCCCCCTCTCCCTTCTTTCGACGAGGCACGCGCTGAAGCTGAAGGCTTCAACATATCCGCAGCGCAACAGCTGGAACAGGCTTACGCGGCCCAGGCTCGACAGGGCCCGAACCACGTCCGCGAAATCAGTTCCTCTCGCCCTGCTCCTGTCCCGAATCACGTCTCTGTCTCTGGTCCCCCCACCACCTCCAACTTCCAAAGTCGAAACGCAGAACCTCAATTGCAGCCCCTGACACGAGCAGGAGGCGAGCCCCAACAGCCATCCCTGTTTGCTGGAGGGTCAGAGTGGCCGGCTCCTTCCAATCGCACTACCAATGAAAACCAGAATGCGCCGAACCACGTCAACGAGAGCTTCGGATCTGGCCAGCCTACCGGCCAGGTCGGTGACAGGAAGTCAGGCGGAGACTCTGACGGATGGGACTTTTCCGATATGGGACCACCTGCAGCGCCTCAACAACAAGCCACTTCAAACCGACCCGACACCGATGTGTTTCCCTCGGCGGACACGATGCCGAAGTCACCAGGCCGATTCGCCAACTCTCACCGACGCAAGAGCTCTTCGTCTCGGCGGAGAAGTCTTGATAACGAGCTGTCCCTGAATGCGGCCAACCAGCAGGTCGAGGCCGGGAACTTTAAATGGAGGTTTGGTCTTCGAGGCCACCTCGATACAGTTCGCAGTGTGATCTTCTCAGGAGGCGGTAGTCCCGCTGAACCTGAGATTTGTACGGCTGGAGATGACGGTATGATCAAGCGGTTCCACATCCCCCGCCTTGACAGTATAAGCGGACATTCCAACACCGTGTCTGATCTTGATATAACGGCCAACTTCACTCACCGTGGTCATGCCGGAGCAGTTCTCTGCCTGGCAGCGTGGACTCCATCGCCTAACTTCGTGACTGGTGGACGTGCGCAAGGAGATGGTTGGATTTTCTCTGGCGGGCAAGACTCAACTATCCGGGTGTGGGAGCGTGGCCGCGTCGATCCCAAGGCAACCTTGGAAGGACACGCCGACGCCGTGTGGGCGCTTTGCGTTCTCCCAGGCACGCTTTACTCTGTTTACGGACCGGCGAAGGGCAGTTCGATTGGAAACACAGACAGGATTCTCTTAGCCTCTGGCTCAGCGGACGGCACGGTGAAACTCTGGGCGATAAGTACACCTCCGCGTCTAGGGTCTCCTCAGCCAGGACCTGGACCCCGGAGACCGCCTGGCTCTGGACGGGTGCGTGGCAACTCAATGAGCTCAGGTACTGGATTCACGAACTCACCTCAAGCGTCTGTCGCATCCAATTCGCCCTTCCACCACACGCTTCTTCACACAATTACGCGGGCCGACGGATCGACTGCAAGCCCGACGTGTATTACACCCCTCAGCGGCAATGGAGAGTCCTTTGTGGTCTCGTACTCAGACGCCGTCATATTAGTATATGACACCAAGCTTGGTGAGCCAATTGGCAGTCTTGCTAGCCTCGAGACGTACGACGGTACCATGGCCACGAGCGTGAACGCCGTGGTGGCAACTACGGCAGGCCTAGATCAGCAGCAGCACGGTGGAGGACTCACGGACGACGAGGGTGCAAGTGCGGGCCCTACAGGAGGCAAGTCAATGTCTGGAACAGGAGTGGAGGGCTTGATTATCTCTGGACACGAGGATCGGTTCGTCCGATTCTTTGATGCCAATAGTGGTACGTTTGCAGCGCTCTACTTCTACATTTTTTTTCTGGCTACCGTGGTTTCATTTTTACTGACAATTTCGTGTTTCCTCTTAGGCCAATGTGCGTACAGCATGTGGGCACACCCAGCAGCGATATCGAGCCTGTCCCTTAGCCCCGACGGACGGGAGCTGGTGACCTCGGGCCACGATGCCTCGCTGCGATTCTGGAGTTTGGAGAAGCGATCCTGCACGCAAGAAATCACAAACCACCGCATCATGCGCGGCGAGGGCGTATGCTCGGTTGTGTGGAGCCAGGATGGCAAGTGGGTTGTCAGTGGGGGCGGAGATGGTGTGGTGAAGGTGTTTGCTCGGCAGTAACTTGTTCGATTTGAAAGGCGAAAAACGGGAAAATGGTACTCGACTACTGGGGTTCTGCAGGCTGTTGCTGCCTCTCCCACCCCTTGTGTTGGGATCAGCAGCCTCCGTGACCTCCAATTGGGGGCGAGGGGCCAAAGGGATTGAGAAGTGGTCGGAAAGGAATTCCTTCCCCGCCCACGGCTTATCCCTTAGGGGCTGGTGCAGAATCTCAGAGCCTAAGATGGGACGAAATTTTCATGTTTACCCTAGATGTGGAGGGCCACATCTACATCATGGCGCTGTGTTACTTGACTTCGGCTGTTTTGTGTGCTAGCCATGGGAAGCGAAGGGTGAGCATTCATGGGTTGCCAGGGAGTCATTTGTTTTTTTCCTTCATTCGTCCCCTACACCCCGGGGGGCAGTGTCATAATAACCGTTGTAACTATGGACCTGTTTTACTATTATACATTTGTTCGATACCCGTATCGTGGCGACTGACTTGTTTTCTGTTGCTGCTCGTTGCTCATTGCTTATGCTGGTCCTGCTACTGCTGCTGTTGCTATTCTTGTTGCTACACTTTGCTCTCAAGTATCCGTCTGCATCGAGGAGGAGGCTGTGAAGGGCGGGAGGACCGGGTCCTTTGGGAGCGGCTAACATGTTTCGCGGCTTTCCGTACGTCTTCAGGTGCAGGACCCGTTCCGGACCTTTCTGGGCTGTGCCACGACGGAGGGTTTCAAGAGACGGTCGGGAGGAATACTAACAATTAACAGATCAGCTTATAAGTACGTTGCGACGACCAATGGCACTCATCCCGCTGTCCATCCCGCTCATCCCACTCTTCAATCTATTCCATCTCAGCCAAAATCCGCGCTTGCACATCCGTCAATTTCTTCGCATGTTGGTACGAGCAAAGAGGGCTGTGCGAGGATATTAAACGACCTGGATCTCAAGTCTAATACCACCCGTTAATATGCAATTCATTCTCTGGCAGCCGGCTTCCCCCCTCGAAGATGCTGTTGGCCCTGCAATTAATCAAAGAATTAATGGGTCAATCAATGAATCACGGCATGTTCACCGTTTCACCAATACTTGTGCGGGTCTGGACAAATGAAGACGGCAGGACGGAGGCACAGTCTATTCATAGGCTATACCGAGTCCATCAGTGACCTGAAGCTCAAAATCACACTTTCTTGTTATTATTCGAGATCTGTCTGCTGGTTCTATTCAAGGTCGAGAAGCGCTAGATGGTGTCCGAAGTTCCCCATACTTCGGACAGGCTTAGGCTCGGCCGCGTCACAATTCCGGAAAGAAAATGCCCTCCCTCCGGCCCATTCGAGCCGATTTCACGCCGAGAGAGGTCGGTTAATTGGGGCCCCCGCCGAGTGGTGCTGCGCCGCAAAACCGCAATCTATTCTAAAGAAATGCGCCTCACGGGATACACGGATACACTCGTTCCCGCCAACATGGCGACATCTGAAGCTTAGGGAGAACGGCAATACACCTCGGGACGAGCAAAAAGGCCATGAAATTGGCGGCACTTTGCGGTGAGAACGATGCCTGGCTGGCAACATCTGTCCGGATGCCAATGCAATGTGGTGTTGGGACCTGAGCCGTCACTCACTTCGCCACCCTGGCCCGTTCTTGTGGTATTTGGTGATGAGTGATAGTGGCTCGACTAAATCATACCACGCTCGCCAAGGTACCTCCCGCCAACCAGTTTCTATATTCATTCCCGCTTCGCGAGTGACAGATGTTGCTAAAGGAGCCGAGCAAACACGAAGGAAAGATCATGCCAGGTTTCTTCCCACGCCCAAGACGAATATCGTCTCCTGCATCCCCCTCTCGAGTTCTGCCTTGTCTTGATTAAGGTCTTTAGCGAGACCATCCCCACGTAGGAGCGCGCGTCCTCCTACCGCTTCTATCGTCGCTTCTCCTTCGCTGTGCTGGTGAACGCTCTGATCTATCAGTCAACTTTGACCATGTTAGGGTAGCTTCCATTCCTCCCTTTTATCTCCCCCGCTCCCCACCTGAGGTGAAGTGGGCTGTGAGTACACCGAGCCTTTACCTCCCACGGCTCAGCATTTGCGGTCATATCGATGGAACTTAGCTACCAGCACGCCTAGCTGAGAGAATTGCTCAAGCTGGAGGAGCGACTATTCCCCATTCGCATCGTTGAGGAAACGTCAAGATCCAATTGACAGACGCCATGTCCGGAAGCGAGCCGACCATCTACCACGGTTTGTGGCACAATTATGACCTCCCCTTCCCGCTCAGCCTTACCTTGACTGTGTCCACGCAAACCGGCAACTACCTCATCGCTGCACTCTCTGTTCTTGTTGCGCTGGCGGGCGTGGCCTTCTACCGTATCGTTGCTTATATCCTCCACCAGCATTTCGCCACCGGGGGGAATAAAGACGTCCTCGATCATGAACTCCAGGTCCTCTTCCGCTCCCAATCCGGGGCGCTAGAGTCGTTTTGTGAGAGCGTGAAGCTATATTGGGCTTGGAGGAAAATAAGGAAACACGCTTGGCGGCGCGTCCTTCCCTTTTCCGTAGCGGCAGCCTTCCTCTGGGGATTCTTCATTGTCTGCTCCATCTTGGCGGCAAACGTGGCTAGTAACAGCCATAGCGACATCTTCGTTCGCGCAGTGCAGAAGAGCTGTGGTGACATTGCCTTCGGCCCTGCCGGTGTCAGTGTGGAGGAATTGGACAATCCGGAGCGCGCCATGACAAAGAACGCCAGGGAGAGGTACCTCTTCGGTAACTTGAAGTGGGCTCGCGCCTACTCTGAGGCTCACTATGACATCGGCGGGCTGGCTAGGACGAGTACGCCGCCGATGTCCGTATCCAGGAAGACGACTTTACCCTTTGAATCTAAAGAGGTCGGATGTCCGTGGAAGGGGCACACTAGGTGCCTTGGTTATAACAATACCGAAGGCCCCGCATTGAGCATGGACACTGGGCTTCTTGATTCGCATTCCGATTTGGGTATCAACGCGCCGCCAACCGACCGGGTGCAGATCCGCAAGACTACTACTTGCGGCGTTGTCGACACGGGCGCCTACGATAGGATGCTCACAGTCGATAATCAGACTATTTACGGTATAAGCATCCTGGCCGAGGATCAAGATATTGCGAACCTGCCGACGGGACCGGAAGGCTATCAAAGGACCGTCGCCTGGCACCAGAAGGGCCGCGCGACGTCGTTGATTGTTGCCTCGTAAGTCGTTCGCCATATGAGCCAATTTCAAGGATGTAAAGAAACCGCGAACAGCCCGACGCTAACTTACTTTCACAGGTCGTACTTCAGCTATGCAATTTCCTCGAGCTACCCGAAGCAGCGCGAGCAGCTAAACCAGAAGCCCCTCGTTCCTACTTTCCAAAACACGGATCACGACCTTGCTTTCTGGACGATCGCCACCAATGCGATCTTCCGCGAAGAAGTCTTAGATCCTCTCTATTTCGCCAACCTTACTCTCGGGTCTTCGACGGATGGAACCGCCGCCGGCGGGTCCGGTTACTTGACAAACAGGCCGTTCAACACGATTGCTTGTAAGGATGCGTACGATGTCTGTAACCCGAACAATGGCAAGTGTACGGGGACCTCGGGAATCCTCCAGCTCAAGCCGGAGCAGGGGGTGATCGGAATGAACAAGCACCAGCTAGCCACAACTCAGAGACTGATCCATAATATGATGACTGGTGGTCACTTGTTTCAAAATGGAGCTCATGTGGCGTGGGGTAAGCGTTCCTCTTTTAAACGTCCCTGTCACTACAGCAAACACTCTAGGGCGAGCAGTTACGCTGACTTCTCTCTTCTGTGACCAGGCCTTCTGGTGCAAGACTACACATCGGGTATAGGGCCAGCCCCAGCGGATAACCAGTGGCAGCTCGAAGCCAAGACGTGGTTCGCGACCGCCCTCTCCAACTTCCAGCTTACCATCACCGACTGGGCTTCGAAACCATGGCTTGACCCCTCGGAAAAGGAGCTGGGCAGATACATTAACACGACGGACTTTGACACAGAATACCGCATGCAAGATCTTTTGCCGGAGTTCGAAGATTTGTGTCGCAACACCATCATTCGCACGACTGCCTCGGTGCAGAACTTTAACGTATTAATCGCGCTTTTGGTATTGGCGCTCGTCGTTCTCATCATCGGGGTAAACCTCTCCCTTCCTTCCATCGTGGCTCATATCCGCGCCAGGCGGCGTCGCGGCGGCTTCTTGGATCCAAAGGCTCGGGAGAGGGAGACAGCTCGCGACGCGGACGACAAGTACCAGCTCCTGCGCATGGCGCTAGAAGGCTCGCGCGTCGGAGGCTGGGAGCGCGGCTCCTTCGGCATACCCGTGACCAGGCAGGGAGCGGACGTCCTCGCGCCTGTCCGCGATCCGGTGGGAAAATTAGTGCGGTATCCCGCGTTTCCTATGTCCGGTTTTAAGGAGGAGGACGGCAGCGATGCCGATACTTTTTATATGAAGGAGGGGATGGTTGCTTCTCCCAGCATGACGGCGTCGCCCGGTGGCTTGAGGTCGCCTCCGTGGGCAGAGGATAAGGTTGGGCCGCTGAGATCGGCCATCGCGGCTGTTTCTAAGACTGAAGCTGGCCGGGAAAGTAGAGGTCGGGAAGTTTCGAGGGGGAGTAGAAATACGAGTGGCAGCAGTACGCCGATTGTGAGAAGGCCGATGAGAGCCGAGACGTGGACTTCGACTACGAGAACTTTGAGAGAGGATGAGACTTGAGCCTTCTTGTTCCTTAACGTCTTTGGAGAGAGAGAGGAGAGAAGCAAGGGCAGATTGAGAAATGTGTCTGTAATGTCTGTATACTATTGAATATCTATCTCAAAATGATCAGTGAGTCTGCTAGTATTCCGACCTGAAATCTAGAGTTCTAATAAGCCCGAGGCACGCCATTCAGAGATCGCCGGGACTTATCGTGAGTGAGGTTTTCATTATTAGGGCTTGATGGTATTCACCCAAATCTTTCCAAGTGACGGTATCTGGAGGAAGTACAATTCTTCTTTGACGGAAACAATATCCGGGAAGGATTCACCGCGCGCTACGATAAAAAGGGGGGGAAAAAAAATCCATGCAGTCTCTCCAATGAGAGAGATAACCGAGCGGCACGTTCGAAACACACCGAGGCACGAAGCTTCTTCCTGGTAGATGCCAGTTTAAAGCATTTACGGGACACGCCAATGCGACCGGGAAAACAGTCTGATAACCCCCTCCAAAAATGTGCATGTGTTTGTCAGGCAACTCAAGGGTGTTTTGGGATATCAGCTTCTCAACTTTCCCTCGCCTGCCGTGCTTTCTCTCGGGCACTTGCTGAAACCTGTGCTAGGCGTGGACCTTAGCCGGACCCCAATTGGTAGTAGGAAAGAGGAGGAGGAGGAGGATAAGAAGAGGAGCGGAGAAAGAGAGCGAGGCAGAAAGGTGAAAGGCATTAGAGGAGAATGTGATGTGTCTTTGTCCCGCGGTTCCGGGTAGGATTCTGGCGTGTTGGTAGCCAAGACATACGAACGAATATCCCGGCCGCGTGCTGTAAGACTCGGTATGTTTACCTCCCGGACGGGAGATGACGCGAACGAGAGCGGGCATTGGGACATTGGAAAGCGCTGACTTGACTTCATTGACAAAAGAGCAATAATAGGTCATGAACAGATACGGATATGGATCCTTGATCATCTGGCCTTGGTGAGAGGTTTGTCCTACTCTTCCCTCCTCCGTTGAGTGATACCAACAGCTTGGACGACACCTTGTCTTCCTCTATCTCAATGGAGCGGCGGAGATGACGATCAATTGGACGGATACGAGGATAAAATAAATCACGCAGGGGGATTTATCCGACGAAGAGGGGACCGCGAAGACGCACGCCGACTCACTCGGGAAAGGGCCCTTTATCTATAAGAGTCTCATGATAGGACCGACAGGGTAGTTTCCCGTTCTCGTCTTCTTTACCGGGGCCGGAAGAATGGGAAACCGATTAAAGCTTGGTGGCCCAGAACAGCGCAGGATGAATAGGAAATGCACCGGGGAATCGGGTTGTTCGGGAAAATAGGGAAACACGCGAAGAAACGCAAAGGTAACAAGATGTCTACATAAGCCACGGAGCAGGGAAAGCGAGGATGTCGACATCATCCGGGCCGTGGCCCTTGCTTTTAAGCGAAGGAGAGACGGGAAGAATAAGAAGAAAGATAGCGGACCTTAACGTGCATGGGCGGACCAAAACGTCATTCAATGATACCGTTGAGCAAGAAAGAGCCAGGAAAAACACACCATGAGAGGAATTGACAGAGCGGGAAGGGTTAATCGAGATGGTGTCGTTGTATGCCTTCGGTCATGAACGTCTGATAGGAGAAGGAACTGGCATATCAAGCCGTTCGAGCATGCAATACGATGGCCGAGAAATGGGCGCGATTGTTTGATTCTGTCCTTCGCTGCTCGATGTCTTCTGCTGTACCTTGTCGGCGTTCACTCCCGCAGCCTGGCCAATGCCAATATACCCTATCTTCTGGGATACTCGAGGTGTGTTGTGCATATGTACCTGCAGCAATGGCCGGTCGAGAACGGTGCAGCCCCGTACATCCATAGTGAAGAAAAAGAAAAGAAGTTGGAGAATGAGCTTATATATAAGAGCTCCAACATATAGCTCCCCTCGATCCCCTCACTCTAATTTCTTGAATTCCAATGCCGCAGAGGTGAGCTGAGCTGTGCCGGATTGTGAGAGCTATTCCGACCTTCGGGCTTGTCTCGCCGAGGAGACAACCTCTCGCTTATTTCCGTCATTCGTTCCTCGCGTTGCTTGCCCATCTTTACATTCGCTTTTCAATCGGCCACTGCGACGAGACGATATGGTTTTCCTCTTATACGCCTCTCTCTTAGTCGTGGGGGCTATCGTCCCCTCGGCAAATGCCCTTCGAGTCTCCACGTCCGAAGATGGCACATCCTCCCTCGTGTTCCGTGGCGGTGCCTTCTCCGTAGCAAACACCATCTATTCCGGATCGGCTGCCGGAGATAAGGCCCTTTTGGCCGCGAGCGTGGATGAACAGAAGAGGCGCGTTGCTTCGACTGTTCGATACACGGAGGTCTCACCCGGCGTAGTTCAGGTGGATATCGTGCCCCTTCAAGTTCCTGGCGACGAGCTAGCTCCAGATGATCCGATAGAGATAGATCCGCCTGTTGTTGATGTTCCCGATGGCGGTGAGGAGCAGGAACCAGACGAGCAAGTTCCTGACGAGGAGGATCCGGAGGAGGGAGACGGGGAAAATGAGGAAGTGATTGTCGAGGATCCTGAGCCTGAGCCCCAACCAGAGCCTCAGCCAGAACCAGAACCAGAACCTGAGCCAGAGCCAGAACCGGAACCCGAACCTGAGCCGGAGCCGGAGGTACCTGAACCCGAGCCAGAACCACAACCTGAGCCTGCTCCGGAACCAGAACCTGAGCCTGCTCCGGAACCAGAACCTGAACCTGAACCAGAACCGGAACCAGAACCACAACCGGAACCTGAGCCGGAACCTGAGCCGGAACCTGAGCCAGAGCCAGAGGAACCTGAGCCAGAACCTGAGCCAGAGCCAGAACCAGAACTAGAGCCCCAGCAACCAGAACCGGGACCAGAACCTGAGGAACCTGAGCCTGCTCCAGAACCAGAACCTGAACCTGAACCAGAACCGGAACCAGAACCACAACCGGAACCTGAGCCGGAGCCTGAGCCTCAACCAGAAGAACCCCAACCAGAACCTGAGCCGGAGCCCGAACCGGAGCCGGAGCCGGAGGCACCTGAACCCGAGCCAGAGCCCGAGCCAGAGCCAGCTGAGCCGGAACCTGAGCCTGCTCCAGAACCAGAACCTGAACCAGAACCTGAACCTGAACCAGAACCTGAACCCGAGCCTCAGCCAGAGCCAGAGCCGCAACCGGAACCTGAGCCTGAGCCACAGCAGCCAGAGCTCGAACCCGAACCGGAGCCGGAGCCTGAACCAGAACCAGAACCTGAACCTGAGCCAGAACCCGAGCCTCAGCCAGAACCAGAACCAGAACCGCAACCTGAACCTGAACCTGAACCTGAACCTCAACCGGAACCTGAACCCCAGCCAGAGCCTGAGCAGGAACCCGAGCCAGAACTCCAGCCCCAGCCGGAACCCCAACCCGAAGAACCTTTCACCGGCGTCATCACAACCTCAAGCTTCACCTTCGAATCCAACGACACAATCTACGGCGTCTGGGAATACCCCTTCAACGGCAGCATCGCCAACCACGACATAACCTTCCCCGTAAAGGGCCTCTTCGGCTCCCAACCCGGCATCAACTACGCCAACGCCCGCGCCCCCTTCTTCTTCACGCGCTCCGGCTTCGGCGTCTACGTCGACACCCTCGCCATGGGCACCTTTTCCTTCGAGGGGTCCACTGCTAGCTTCTCCTTCGCTGCCGATGAGGAGGTCAGCTATAAGGTGCTGTTTAACCCGGATCTTAAGGCGCTGTTGAGGGAGTATGCGGAGTTGTCGTCGAAGCCGGAATTGCCGCCGGATTCGGGGTATGGGCCCGTTTTCTGGTCGGATAATATCTTGAGGGATTTCCATGGGTCGGTGGAGAATGCTGAGGAGAATCTGTACGATGTCGTGGATCATTTGTATTATAATGAGATTCGGGCAACGGCGATGTTCGCTGATAGTAAGTGGAGATGCCACGAGCCAGTTTGGACAGTGTTGGAGATAGGGCTGACGGAAGATATAGGACCGTATGGCACCGGAAACATGTCCTTCGGCAACTTCGATTTCGATCCCGAGTTCTTCCCCGATCCGGAGGCCTTCATCGCCAACATCACCGAGTGGGGTTACGACTTCCAGGTTCGCTTTCCCGTTCCCTCGCCTTAGAGCTCGACTTTTATACCTCTTACTTTCCCCACTAACATGTCTCTCCCCGCATCAGGTCTGGGTTGCGAACAGAGCCTTCCTCGACACCGAGCTCTACACAACCGCTCTAGAAAACGGCTGGCTC
>PGIR01000245.1:0-49953 GCA_002812735.1 Scedosporium dehoogii
GTGGGGGGGGGGGGGGGGGAAGCGAAACGCCATGTAAGATTCGGATGGCATGAGGGAGGGGAGATGATCATTTCCCTCTACGATAATGTGGCTGTGGAGGAGAAGCCATGTTCCTGCCAAGTAGTCTACGAAGTAAACTAACTTTCGGGAAGTGGGTGAAATAAGTTAATAGTGACATTATCGAGATAATTATGAGCCGTGTCCGGATACTTCGAGGAGCAAACAGAATCTCGGACATAACGCAGGACTTGTTTCCAGGAACGATCCTTTTAAAACTGCTTGTTTTACACACCTTCTGGGAACAATTGAAAGCATGATGTAATCAGATCGAAAATTCAACACGCCGCTCCCTGGTCTCTGTGCTGCGACTGACTGTCCTGTCAATCGTGGTGCTGCTCCGTATGCTCAACAACCGGGAAAGTTAGGAGTCGTTTACGAAAAGCCATTTACGACCAGCGTACTAGAAAGAGCTTCCCCATGCGAGCTGGGATTTCCAATATTAAGGTCCTAATCTTGAAAGTGTCCGTCTTGTGTAGTCCTCGTGAGGTCGGGTATCATTCTAGGCTCTGAGCCCCCTTTTCCGGTGAACTCTCGCGATGAGCACCAATCCAATACTCGCAACATATTGCATATCCACCTCTCCCTGCTTCAGGCATGCTTTTCTTTTCCTACTTGGCCTTCTTGTCGACCTCCTCAGGACTACCACCATGCCACGCCCCAGCCACAAGTCTCCCATCGGGCAGCCGCCTCTCCGTCTTCTTCACATACCAGAGGACCGCCCCGTAGAGCAGGTCGAACCCCGTCGTAGCCCCGAGAATGAAGAGGGACGGAGGCGTGAGGTAGTAGGCGTGGGCTTCAGGCCAGTACCACCAAAGGATGCCGGAGTTGAGTGTGAGGCCGAACTGGGAGCCGACGGTTCGGGCGAGCCTTATAAGGAGAGGTGTGTCAGTGGTTGATGGGATATCTTTGTGTCACTGCCCGCACAGATACCCCTCCGTGTCCGATGAACCGACAACTAAAGAAAAAGAAGACATGTTGGGAGGAGTATCCGGTCCGCGAGAAACGCCCCCTCCAGCATAAAAAAGACCAATACCAATATAAAGAATCTACTCACCAAATCCCATAACTCGTCCCCCCCGAATGCCCCCTCCTCACCAAATCCCCCAAACTCAACCCACTCCCCAAAACCTGCGCAACCCCCGCCGTCCAAAACGCCAACTCCGTCGTATCAACCCCCTCCACCCCACCCCACCACTTCCCCCTCTTATCCCCATGTCCCCTCCCCGGCACCGCAACCCACCAAACCACAACGGCCCACTGCGCCAAACAACCCACGCCCACCATCGCCGCCAACACCTTCCCCAAGTTCCTCGCCACAAAGGGCGGGTACTCGTAAGGGGCTGCGCGCAGCGTGGCGTGGATGATGGCAACGTCGAAGAGTAGCCAGAGGACGAAGCCGAGACGCTCGATGATGTGTTCGGTTACGTAGAGAGCGAAGATGAGTTCCCAGGAGAGGTTGACGGAGAGGGCGAGGAGGGGGATGGGGGAGGATTTGGTGGTTAGGGAACGGGGGGCCATGAGGGTGTAGGTGAGGAGCCAGAGGAGGATGCCGAGGGCGAGGAGGACGGTTGAGGCTGGGATGAGCCAGGGCGGGCAGTGGGGTGGGGGAATGTCTGTTTGGCCCATTTTGGGAGGCGGGGCCGAATTGTATTAGAGTGGTTCTTGGAGTTTCCTGTGTTCCATACAGGAAATGCGAAGGAGAGAGGTGATCGGTTTTCCTGGTGGATGATCGACACGGCCGCGCGAACCCGGCGTCGTGAGGCAGGACGAAATCGGCTCCGAAATCTAAGCCCGTAAATTCTTCCTTTGATCAACTGGTGCCGCGGAATCGATACCTTTTATTCAGACTAGCCCTTGGGCCGGGATAGTGAGAAACATTTGCTCTCCCGTTTCAAGCGGCCACATCGAGAAAAGGAGCACCATCGCATCAGCACTAAAGGATCGTTGCTCCTGTATCACGTGAGCAGACGTTAGGATCGCGAGAGCCCCGGAAGAAGATCCTCTTGGTGTCGTCCTGAGCGATCAGCTCTTCGAACCCAGCCTCAGGATGTTGAAAATATTTTCACTTCATCGCTCGTTTGCTCGTTTGCTCGTTTGCTCGTTTGCTCGTTTGCTCGTTCGTTTTCTCGTTCCTTCCGCGCCTAGCCGAGTTCGCGTTCGCAAGTTTTGCTCCATAGTCCCTCCTCAAATCCTCAATCGCAAAATTTGAATCCAAAGACCGACGCTATGCCGTGCTTCGAAGCGAATGGGTTGATATTAATACGTGGAGAGAATCCGCTTTTCCTCTCGCCATCGAGAGGGATGAGCTTCCTACCATCGTTAGCCTCTTCACGCACCATGCATTGCTCTAACGTAACCAAATAAACTGTTTCTCTTCAACCAGCACAAACGGCGCACTTGCAGTTCCCACTCCTCGGAGATGCCCTCCTCAACCCCTGCCAAGAAAACCCTCAAGAACTTCCCCAAACCTCCCAAAAGCCCAACCAGGCTGCGTGATCCCCCTCCACCATAGATCCCATCCCCATTCCACATGGCCCAATCCGTCTCCAATCAGCCCTGATGCACAAAAAAGAGCAGGGCGCGAGGGACCGGCCCGCTCATGTGTGTCCGATGGTGATCGCCCGCATTCTCGGGACACTAGGACGAAAACGGCATCTAAAGTCGAGAGGTGGATTCTGGTGGGGTTTTCTCGTAGCGCCCTTTCCCACCAAAGGCGCAAAATTGACATGCAAAGTGGAACATGGGTCGACGCCCTTTCGGTCACGATCCCTGACAAGAAAAAGTTGATTCCATGGCACACATGGCATATATGTATAAGTAGAACACATTCCCGTGAAGAAGAGAAGATCTGTTGTCCGAGTAGTAATGCTAGACATTCAAAATACCATCAAGTTCTTCGAGCGCTTCTTGGTGTCTCTCAACCTCCTGGCCGCGACGGACTTCGGAATATTTGGCCCAACCCTCCTCCGCCTCACATTGGAGCAAAGAAGATGAACCGAGTGCGAATCATTACGACGACTACATGACCAATTGAGAAAACCAAGATTTACACTGAAAGGCTTCAACTCAGAAAAACGCTCATGCGATATTCACTATGGTATCAAGGTCCAGCTGACGGATGGACATGGGAGAAAATAATAACAAATGAAAATGCCCAGCGTTTAGCAGCATTGCCATACAGGCTTGATTCACCAGATTGCAATCCCGCTTGCCACGTTTCAAAAAGCCATTTTAGACCGCCCACTTCGAGGAGTGAGTGAACTCTGTCAGGGTTGACGTAGAATTATGAAGCGCTCAGGCTAGAACAAAATATGGGCCGGAATCAAAAAGAAATAGATTGGTATCTGCGAAACGAGATGCACGCCACAAGACTTAGAAGAGCTTGTGGAAAATACGGCGCCAAGCGGGCCAACGGGCAACTTCGTCACGGTAGGCCTGGATGGTATCCCAGTCGTGCTCGCGGCGACCAGTGTCGATATCAATTTGGTCGAGGCTAAGCCAACCAGTCCGCTTCCAGACGTAGCCAATCGCCCAGAAAACGAGAACCACTGGGACGGCGAGCCACTGTTTGAAGAACTCTTCCGCGTCCAAGGGCTGGATGGCAGTGTAGCACTATTTTGAAAACGAACCGATGATTAGCGGGTGACCTTGAAGACGGGACCTGAAAAATGAAGGAAGGGAATGGAAGGGAGGGAGAGGCTTACAGTAGCGGCCAAGACGATTATGCAAAGAATGAAGCCCACCCATGAACCATACACGCCACCAATAGCCTGGAAGGGAATCTCATCGAGAGTGTGGCCGTGGTGCTTCCACGCCGATCGGAATCGGATGTGCGCAAGGCAGATGGATCCCCAAGTAAACAGGGCCGCGAGCGCCGAAAGGGCAACAAGCCAGTCGAACACAATCGCACCCTTGTCATTCATGCTGAGGAAGGCTAGGAAACCGGCAACAAGGTGAAGAGCCACCGAGAAGAGGGGACGACCGGATCGATCAATGTAAGTGAAGATCTTGGGGGCATAGCCTTGCTGACCAAGGGCGGTCAAGGTTCGAGAGCCTCCGTACACAGCCGAGACACCAATGGAAAGAACCGAGACGAGAATGACAAAGTTCATGAAGTGGTCAAAGCCGTTGAGACCACCATAGAGAGCACTGAGCACGAAAGGCGAGGTGTTTGAGCCCTTGCCAGACAACAAGTTCTCATCCTCGGAGCTAACGAGGAATCCAACGAAGAGCAGGCCGAGGATATAGAAGCTAAGGTGATAGAACAGACATTAGTACTTGTGTACTATTCTCTTTTGTTTTCTCGCTGGATCGCACGTCTCTAGAGAAGGATCAGAACTTACAGAGTGATACGCCAGAAGACCTGCTTGATAGCACCGGGCAAGGCCTTGACGGGATTGCGGGACTCGGCGGCGGCGAGACCAACCAACTCAGTTCCAGCGAAAGAGAAAGCAGCCGTGACGAAGACGCCGCAGAAGCCCATAAAACCGTTCTTGAAAGCACCGGGATCGTACCAATAACGAGCACCCCAGTATTCGCTGTACCGACCATCCTTAGGACCACCGCCGCAAACGAGGACGAGCGCAATGATCATGAAAATGACAGTTGCGGCAAGCTTGAAAGCCGAGGCGACGAACTCCTCTTCGGCGTATCCGATGGTACCAAAGATGTTGAAAATCGTAATGGCTACCAAGAAGACTATGATCCAAACGGCTTCACTGATATCTTCATTCCAATACTTGATTGTGATGGCGCAGACCGTCAGTTCGAGAGGTAAGACAATAATCCATTGGAAAACATAGTTCCAACCCATGGCGAAACCCCAGGAAGGATCAATGAATCGAGTCGAGTAAGTGTAGAAGCCACCAGAGACGGGGTACATAACAGCGAGTTCACCGAGAGCGTAGACTGAAAGAACACCGCTGATATTAGCAAAAAGAACCGGTCACCCAGAGCGAATGGGATTCCAGCACTTACCGACGTTGAACATCATGATACCGATAATCAAGAAGTCAATCAAAACCCAACCAGGACCCTATTCACGGTTGCATTAGTATTTTTCCAAGAGACCACACAGCCAACACCCATGTGCGATGGCGCCCTTTAGCGCAGCCAAAATTGAGGGACCGCCGTTCCTGGTTTTCTTTTTCTTCCTCCCTCTTCTCTTCGGGACACTTACACCTGCGGCAAGAGCTTTACCGGAACCGACGAAGAAACCAGCACCAATCGAACCACCGATGGCAATCATGTGGAGATGACGCGTCTTCATGGCACGGTCAAGCTCGACCAGACCCAGACCATAGTCCCGCTTCTTGAAAGAGGTGAGGTTGAGACCATTTCGAGTCATGAACTCCTCATCCTGGACGGTTTCAGCGGCGTGCTTGGACCGACCATGCTGGTTGTATCCCGGGAGGGCAGGAGGGGGGTAGGAGACGACGGCGGCCTTTTCGGGGTCCGCCTTTAGTGGCGGCGATTCATCACCGCGAGCCGCCATGCTGGCGCTTCCAGTAGCTAGCTCTGAAGTCTTTTCGATCCAACTGCTCTCGACTGGCGAAGGGAGCTACTCCGTGAGCGTGAAGACAGAGCAATTGGTCAGTTGCCCTGCACAAGGTAAAAGGAAGGACGAGGGTGGAAAGAAGTGAAGGAAGCTCTGGATTAAAGGAAGGGGATCAATTGAGGCAAAAGGCACCCGGGGGAGGATGTCTTATATATATGTTATGCAGTGTGAATGGGAAGGAAGGTAAGAGGGGGGGGGGGGGGGTAAGGGGCCCTCGATTTATTATTAGGAGTCCCTATATCAGAAGGTAGGATCGGTAGTCCGTGGGGCGCAACAGGATGAGAGCTTGTGCGCGGATCTTTGGGATAATATATGCATGGAAGGAGCTCGAGGTTGCACTTACCTGTCTGGAAGGAATCGATACAGAGACTCGAAGGTGGGAGGGAAAGCGGGTGGTGGCCAGGTCTGGGCGTGTCGATGGCGAGTTGGCCGGAATAGGAAAGAGGAAAGAGGAAAGAACTGACTAGGAGTGTGTGAGGGTGTGAGGATGGGGAGGGGAGGGGGTGAGTTCTAGGCAAGAGGAGGTTTCGATGATACCCCTTCTTGAATGTGAGGAGTTGCGGCCTTGGATCTGGGTAAGGCGAGGGAAGGGAGGGGAGGGGCGGAACTGGAACTTGATGGCTCGGATTTCGGACCAAAGAGGAGCCATACGATGGTGGATCGAGTTGGAAAGACTACACTACCAGCGGAGGGGGAACAAAGATTGACTAGCTGGACGCACTAGACCCGTGACGAAGCACGAAGCTGGGATCAAGTGCAGAGAGCATGGAATGAGCGTGCCCCAAGATATCTCTGACCTCAATATTATCTGCAGAGCAGGGGTGGGGGATGAGTGAGGGAAAAGAGAAACAAGGGGGGGGGGTTGACTAGGAAGGAAAGGTAGTAAAGAGGCGGGTCAGTGGTACAAGAGGGGGGGCGGATGTTGTGCGTATGTTCGCAAAGTGCAACTGGGATCAAGATTCTCGACCCAGCGTGGTTGCAAGCGCGTTGAGCGGACTTGGACCTGACGTGGGATTACATTTCTTTTTCTGGGGTGGGTTGGGGCCGGTTCCGTATTGTCGACGTCTTGACGGGCGCCCGTCAATCTCTGACGACCAATGTCCATCATACCAAACAGGTACGAGGCTGCCTTGTGGCATGATCCAGGACCCGGGAGTACTCTTGCCGTACTCGGGCCTAGTTATCTCTACTTATCTCGGTACCTCTCGATGTTGATGCAAGAGTATTCCACAGGCAATTCGAGCTGGCCCCGGCAGAGAATAATTCTCCATTCAGATCCGTCTGATATCACTTTACAGACGGACATCATCCGCGCACCTGCTGCATTATTCTGCGATCCTATCACCAAATATAGCAGAAGGCGATTAACAACCGGCACGAGATTGCTCTTGTTGGAGAAGGAACAAAGGAGCGTGGTGAGCATCGCTTCCCCATATGACCAATTCTGCATCAGATAGGTCGAGGCAAGTACAAGGAACTACCTGCAGATTGCTGGCTTGGAACGATAAACTTCTTACGAACGAGGTTACCCTGACGGAAGGGGGAGGTACCGCCCAGGTCGTGGAGCTACCGTCGCACTGTACCGCATTTGGTCCCCGCAAAGTCACCAATCATCGCCCCGGACTACATCCTTCAGCGAAGGAATAGGAAGGTGCGCTGTCGATGAGTTGAAGCTAATAGCTCGGACTCCGCTCTTAAGTGCTGGTAGCTCCAATTGTCTGTGATGAGGTCCCCTCTGAACTACCCCTGGGAGTGCCAACTCCTGAGCTGGCTGTCACATGTGTGGAGGGCGACGGGAGTACGAAGTATGCGCACGACGGGCAGGAAGAGAGTGCGATTCTCGATGAAGGACCGGCGAACGCGAGCGCTCAATTGGGTCTTGTGAGACCCACACAGCGCCTTCCCAGCAATATTGATGAGATAGGCAATTCCAGTCTCTTTGCTGGAGGTCGAGGCAGCACATTGATTTGGCGACGTCCCAGCGGTAGCGCTTAGTGGTACATGACGAAGGAATTTGGAGGGGGCGACGTCAATTGGCCCCCAAGGAGTCACGATCGCCGTAGTTAGCTGGTGGCTTCTTCAAGCCACTGAGCGTGCCGTTCACTCCGCATTCTTTCCAACTCTACTACACGTGAGCGATTTCCTGCCATGGACAGTACCCCGGATCCCATTGATCTCTCAAAACCGAATCCTGGCTCGAGGCAGACACAGCGCCGTTTCCATACTCGAGGATCAATCCCTGGATTCATTCTTTTGCTGGTCATTCCCCAGCCGCAACACGACACCTCTGGAAGCAAATCCAACCGGCGGACCCGAGACAGCACAGATGGTCCTGGCTTCCTGCCTGCCGCCCACCTCCCAAAATGGGAAGTATTCTGGAAAATGTCGGCGAAGCAAGGCACACAGTTGGCACACACGCCAACTCCAAGAAGGCATAGTCACACGCCGACTTTGCCTTAGCATGCCCGGCCAGCCCGTCGACAAGGTCACACTCCTCTCTGTTATCGCCTCATCTTGCATGTTGGAAGAACCAATGGAAGCCTTTCCGATTCGAGCCAGAGAAAAAGGGTAATCATTCCGAGCCAGGCAATAATTCAGACTAGGAAGTACTACACTCCTATACGAAGGGATGGGATCAACTATGCTCTCCCGGCAGAGCTGCATGTCCACGCCGCTGGGTCGGTCGATGATAGCCTGATGGGAGGAACACTACGGGCCACACCCCCTCCCAATATGCTCCTTGTTCTTTGTCCTTTTCCACTCGAGATAGCCTATTTACTCCAGGTTTCAGTTGTCACGGCGGAGTTGTACTGCGTTCGTCGTGTTGTTTGGCATTAGACACTCCATTATAGGCATGATGCCCCGTCAAACCCTATCTAGGTGCATGCATCACCCCGCTTTAATTGTCACCTACCACTATAGGCAGTTGCTCCAGGTCTAATCTACCTCCCCCACAACGGGGGGAAAGCTGGTGTCTGTTAGCTCGCTCTCCCCTCTTGGCTTGGCCCCGTTATCCAGGGTCCACAGTGAGCTGCAATTCCGAGGATATCATTCAGAGCTCATTACACGACGTCGCAGGGCCGCATGCCTTTCCTGGGAATAGCTACAGTTTGCCAAGGGAATCCAGACGCGTTGCCGAGAGATCAATGTCTCGCTAGAGTTGGTTGGGAAGGTATTATCGCGAAACAAAATGCGCGCAAAGCCTTTTTCTCAGCAACCCAGGCATCTTTGATTACTTCGCTTGCGAGAGAAGGGCCCCTCCCCTAAAATGGTACGGATGCGGGGACGTAATCCAAGTACCGCGCTGTGGAGGAGGCCGCTTTTCCTTATCACCATTCGATATTAGTGTGCCCCTCTCGTTATGGTTGATTATTAGTCTGAATCCTTCGGTCGGGAAGGGCATGAAGAACACACAAAGACGGGTGGAGAAGCGCTGTGGAAATCGAAGCACCAAGAGTGGTTCGGTGCGTCCAATGACGCGAAATCGCCAAGCACCCGATCCCAAGCATCCACTACGGGGTACCTTCGTACAGCCCAAGTGCTTATCACAACTGCCTCGTCAAAGGGACCAAGTCACTCAACACAGTATGGATACGCGCACGGTACATATTGGCAACCTCCTGAAACGGACTCGGTACCGGGGGCGCCACGCCGGGAAGCATTTGCCCTGCTGCGCTTCCTGTTGGTCAGAAGGAAGCTAAAGTTGCAGTGGCAGAACGGGGAAAACCACCGGAAGGTTATTTGGCCGGGCTATTTGCCGAGCCGGGAGACAGACACGAGAGGGGTGTGACAGAAACATATCGGGGGAGGCAAAAAAAGTCAGAAAAGCAAAAGGAAAGTTTGAGACACCTCATCACGGTACGCTGGGTTCAGAGAGCATAAGCCCGAACGACTGTCAACTTTTCTCCTTTGGCTCGCTTTTTTTTTTCGTCCAATTTGGCGAAAAGCCACTTGGGGCGGGAGACTGCACGCTATGAACAGAGCCTTATGTGCGCCTTGGGAGCGGGGATGGCTGTTGGCCCTGCACTAGAAAGACTCCTAAATACGAAATAGGTTCGCGTCGCGCTATGGCACTTGAATCAGGACAGGAGTCTCCGTCACGGACGGATGGGAATGCACTGCAATGCGGTGTCACTAGTGTGAATGAGGATGGTAAAAATAATCGATGCATGCGTCAGTCGGCAGCAAGGCTGCCACACCTCGGAGAAGCTCCTTGAACCTGTGCGCCTTGGCTGAAGAAGCCTGCGTAGTAGGCTAGACTCGACGCGTTGTACGAAGGAGTGTAATGCTTACTGAACAACTAGCTTCAATTTGATTTATTCAAGAGGAGAAGAGCGTGATCCACACAGGATTTCAACGGGGCATCACGACGCCTTTCCTTCCTTTCCTTCTTCTTCGGGTCTGTCCTAGGATTACTTCGGAGATAGAGAACGCTGGGAATTAATTGCCACGGCCCCCATTCCCATTACTTCATGCTCGCTTGTAATAATCAAGTCACAAGATCTTAGAACAGATCGGACAAGCCTAAGAACAATGGCGGCGGCACTAATCCGGTGAGTCCTTCCCAGCTGGGATTGGCGCCCTGGGGCTGCGAAGGGTTCTAGCCAGCCCAATTCGATCGTTGGTTGTTGCTTGTTTCCACTGGAGTGGGCCGCTAAGACATTTACGATGTCCAATCTTGATGCCTTCAAGTCTCTTAGACCACAGCGGTGGAATGACCAGGGGGAAGCCACCACGCCACAGGTCCTCAATTACTCACTGGCCAGTGTCAGAGAGGGCCCCATCTGGCATTTTGGCGTTTAAGTGGGTAGTGGGTAGTTCGCTTCGTCGGACCCTGAACTCCGAAATACACTTCGTCTCGATCTGGCAGCTCGAATACGCAAGTACGAAAGTAGTCTGCGATATAATGTAGGTTATCTATGGTGCAATTGTTTAAAATGTTCTTATCTCGGTGGAGAGCGTAAGCTCCGTTAGATATCGTGAGACCGAATTTTTTTGTGATACGAAGGAGCTCGGGAAGTTATCTGTGGGATCGATAAGCGACACGGCACGGGGCTTCCTCCGACAGCAACCACGTCGTTTTTTTTTCTCGAAATCGATCCCTAAAAAGTATTTGGGATGGTCTTTTTGGTTGGGTGTGACAAGTCGGGCATGACCGCAAGCGCAAACAGGGATTCTATACCACCCCTCCATCATTCTGCGTTTCGATAGTTTCGACATCGAACCTTTTTCTTTTTTTCGCGCTTGCATCTTCGCCAACCCATTTCCTGTTGAGGTTTCGAGTCGATACTAAGGCTACTTCGGAACCGGGCATTTTCTTATCGGACTTGAGCGGATGCGAGAATGTCGTGACGTCATTGGTTCTTTTGAGTAGGATGCGAAGCTGCGCTTCTTGCGTGAAGCGAGGGACTATGGACTACGAGGTAGGGTAATCGAAAAGGGTGCGGGAATCTCACTTGGGATAAGTGCTAGAGGGGTCAACCCGATCTGTCCCACCCACCCTTCACGTAAACCACTGTTTACTGCTACGACGACCTCTCTCTCTCTCTCTCTCTCTCTCTCTCTCTCGTCGTGATGCAGAAATCGGCAAGTCCAATTGGTCCAGGTGGGGGCGGCCGCCAGTCATCAACATCATCATCGAGGGGGGTGCGTGGGGAAGCAGGCCCCAACTGCACTCATGGAATGACACTAAGACGATGGAGGCAAAACCCGTGAGGAGAAGATGGGAAATATGCAGTGAGCGGTTGAATGTAATGCAACCCTCATCGCCGTTGAGGAGGCAAAAAGATGGGATAAAACTTAAATTGGAAAACCTAGAAGCCAACGAACAGGAACGAAGGAGCAGCTCTTACGGCAACCCTTGTTAGCAGAGAGAGGGGAATGTGAACTTAGTTTAGATGAGCGCTACGCTGCAATGCCGAGCTTTAGTCCGTTTTGCTCGTATAGCTACAGGTGCGAAGTACGCTCTTCTCTAAGAAGCAAGTCATTAACAAGGCAAGCTAGAGGGGGAAGGAGATGATCGATCTACGCTACGAGTAAAGCGGACACCAGGATTGTCGACATTATGCGGGGATCGAGGCTGATCGTATAGAACTACTTCTCATCTGGGCGTAGAAGCTGGGGCTGCTTCGTATGCTTCCTTGATCCAGCACATCGAGAATGCGGGGAAAGGAGAGCTAGAAAGATGGAGAGATGCGCCTAGCAAGCTTAGGGAATGCTCGCCAGTGGGCACTATGACTAGTTCGACGGCGAATTACATGCATCAACCCAACCTCACATCATCTTCGAAACCACGGAAACGCCAAAGCGTCACGAAAGCTGACGAACCGGGGAAGGGGGGGGTGCGTGCGACACATAAGAATTAATTGGAATCCGCCAACGTGGAGCAACGGCGACCGTATACTCGTCGGTCGGGTCGGTTAGAGCACTTCCTTTTGCGGGGGGGGGGGGGGATATCCGCCTTTCCCCCAGACTTTCGTAACCCCGGATTTCCCAACGATCAAAGCTGTCCCATCATCGCGGAATTCTAGGAGCGGGTATCGAAGGCTTTAAATTTCGGGGGGCAGGCCATTTTGTCTGCCGGAGCTAGTTGGCCGGGCGCTATGATCCCCCGGAATTTAAGGGGGAATGGGCTATTAGGAAAATGGATCAATCTGTTCATGTCTGCCCCGTCTGGGGAACTGGAGAACTGGAGAAAGCGACCCCAGCCACGGGCATACGCGCCCCATCATTCCCCGGGTTACCCACAACGGGCACTTTATTGAGAGCTTATTGCATTCAAGCCTTTAAAAGGGCTTCGGACTGACCGTATGCAGCATCGTGCGTGACGCGCTTCTCTGCGTGGGAGAACTGCAAATGCCAACATCAAAAATGAACAGCTGAACGAGCTTGTGGCTTGTTGATTACCTAACGAATATATCAATTAAAGACCACCAAGCGCAAATATCGTCCCTCTGTGGTACGATGGTGCCAGAGTTTGAGCGGTAGCTGTAACCCCGTTGGTTCAGGGTCCTCGGAACTGCATCTCTACTTCAAAGTACCCTAATCTCAAATTGTTGTATGTACGCACGTAAGGAGGCCTAAGGAGAAGAAGGGTGGTATCACGGGTAAGAGCATCGCATCACATCACATCCCGGAAGAGCAGGAAAGCAATAATACTCAAGGGTGCAGTGCATCCACGGTGCGAGCCAAGCACCGATGCGAAATGAGGCCAGACGCGAGTTAGCTTGCTTCACGTCGTCACAGTTTAGCGGAACCCGGGGAAGCGGTACTATAGTCTCTATAACAGGGGGAGGGAAGACGGGCGTGTGCGTGATGCGTATGTTGTGTTGGGTTCGGTGATGAGACCCAACTCGGGGTAAGGAAACGGGCGCGGATTGTCGGGGGCGAAAGCATCAAGAGACGATGAAAGAGGCAGGTCGCAATGGAGCACACTCCAGGTTTTAAGATTGGGGCAACGAGAAAAAGCCAATATTACACTAGAAGGACAAGAATGCGCAAGGACGGAAAGTCTGTTTCGAAGGAGAAAAGTCCCGTGCAGGAATTAGTGAGGCCAGAGCCAAGCCTCACTTGGCTAAAAAGGAAAAAAGAGGAGCCCGGGACACGAAAGAGACAAAAGACACCAGGACAGGAGAGGAAGGCCGTGTGGGGGAGGAGGCCAATGGGAAGATGTGGCAAGGGGAGAGGAGGGAGGAATGGGGTAATTCCTCGATGATTTGAAGTCTTAATATACTTCGTACTTTGCATAATCTAGGGGGGAAGAAGAAGTATGGTTTGATTATTCTAGAATATAAACAGCAGATTCCAGGAAGCTAGTGTATGTAACTTCTTGGCGGGAGGAGGAGATGTATGGATTTAATAATGGCAATAACGAGATAGATGACTGGACGGGAAGTCTATGCAGAGTGTAATACGAAGTACGAAGGGCTCGGAAGCGAAAACAAAAGGTTATTGCTTCGTGCTTCATCCTTCCTAAATCGCGCTGAACGCTGCCTGTCTCTCCCAGTCTCTCCCAGTCTCCCCAGTCAGCCCGGTCCCCGTTGCACATTGCTCGTTGCTCTGACCCCTCGCGACCTCCCTCATCACGTGCAGGTATCTCAACGTGAACCGAGGCTCTCCCTTCCCTCGCCTAGATTACTTGGGCGGATGTGGCGTCTGCGATTCGAAGCGGTGGATACACAATCCACTGCTACGAAGTATTCGCAAGTGATCATGTCATGGTAGAGATCCATGTCCCGGGAAGTTGTCGTTTGGTTACCCCACTCGGAATTCTGCCAGCAGAGTGGTCCTGTTGTCTCCTCTCAGCCTCGGCATTTTCTTATTGTCGCTATTCCCCGAGTCTTCCGTCCTTCGAGGAGAAGAAGGGGAGGGAGAAAAGGGTGATGGGAGGGGATCTACCGATGTTCTTACGTCGTAGACGCGATGGAAACTATGTCGGCGGGATTGGTGGCAGAATTGGCAGAATTGGCAGCATTGGCTGTGTGGTGCTGGCTACCATTACGCCTCGCTGTTTTTGCCAGGGGCCCCGGTCAGAACAAGGCGTGCCTCTCATGTTTCCGATTTTTGCGGTCTATTTAGATCTGCCAATCTGCAAAGGAGTTGTGCGTTGAACCGAGTGTGGGTGGCAGGCCTTCCCCAAGCCTACCAGGGTTGAACGTTAGGATGGACTTCCTCCTCTTGGCTGTGGCGCCGGGCCTGGACCATTGGAGCCTCAGAGACTCAGGAGAAGGAATCCCTTTGGTCGAGAGCGGTACAGCTGCATGCTCTTGAGCATTGATGCCTTGCTCTAGGAATCAGTTGCTCGAGCCAGGTTGAATCGCCTGGCAACGCAGACTGTAATAGGCTTGTCGCGTCGAGGGCGTCGACTTATACACAAGGTGTATCGCCAAGGCAGATTGCCTACCAGGGCTGGCGGGCTGAGATTGGCGACTTCGGGGTCTAGGTACGGTACGTCAAGATGCTCATGCCCCTCGTATGCAGCCAGTGGCCCAGACGAGAGGGGAGTGGCCTTCCACAAGGCCTTCGGCTGTGTCTGTGTTTTCTGGCCACGCCAACGTGGTTGAAGAACTGATACTCATCCCGCCGAGTTGCTGATATGCTGGCCCGCCTTGGGTGAAGCTGGTCTGGTTCCGTTCTTTCAGGCCGGTGTACGTTATTAACCGTGGGCACCTACAGAGTGAGAAGAAGCGCGTCCCAAACTGCAAGTATCATAGGCCAGCAGACAGATGGTGATACGCGTTTCCGACCACTACAGATACTAAGACCGAAGCTGAATTGGAGATTCTACAAAGCATATTTCATCCGAACCGTGGAAGATATTTCTCGAAGGACACCCCGGCGGCCACAAAAGAAGCGAGACCGGAGGGCAGAATGTACCATTGATAGAAATTCCGAGTCTACGGGACGAGGCAATCTGAAAGATTTACGCTGGGAACGGGATGAGATGATGCACGCGGTTTCGGGGCCGGAAAGGTAACTGGGTCGCCAGCTTAGGAATGTCAGTCTGCACAGAGGCCGCTGAACAGACGACGGAAAGCCGAAAACGAGGTGATGGGTGGCAGATATTACGCATCTCCGAACTTTGCGAATTATCTGTTGCTCATCGAAAACACTCGCCGTGAAAACTTTTTTTTTTTTCGCGCTGGAGCCATTCTGTTCCTCTCCTGCTCTTCGGGACGTTGCCTCGATGAAATGAGTTTGATAGTTTCTTCCTGGTGCAAGTCTAGGACATCAAGTGCTCTCGTCTCCCATTCCCTTCGCCTTCCCCTTCGCCTTCCCCTTCGCCTTCCCCTTCGCCTCCCCCTTCACTTACTTTAAGCTTCTCCAGGCCAAGTACAATTTGGCTTCACTGGAACAATGTTCACGTCCTAGTCTCAAGTTTATATCCACCAAGAGAAAAATGAAAACCACGTGTATCCGAAAGCCACAACTCCAAGACGAGTGTAATATGGGCTTCAGTGACTTTTTCGTTTGTTCAAGCCCATTGTTTGCCCATGTGGCCAGACGTAATGAGTGGCGCGACGTATTTTTCGCATTCGAAAGAGACGGTACCACGCAATCGTCCGAGTGCGACTGGCGAAGGCATGATGCGATTCGGCATCTCCCGAAAACCACAAGACTGCCACTGTAACATGAGAACATGAGCTTTACCTGTCAAAGTGTCAAGCTTCGAAGAGGGAACCAATCATCTGGACAAGTTTACAGGGATTTCTTTTTGATTTGACGCCAGTCGTCGTCATCGATATTTCCTCTCGATTCTAGGTTGTCTTGGTTCTTTAAGTCCCTTTAAACTTATTACTGCCGTGAAGTTACGTTTCTTTTGAGACAGTTTTCTTTGACAAAACATCTCATCGAGAAGAAACGAAAGTAAGAAACGAAAGTAAGAAACGCAGTGCCACAAAATTAGAGTTAAGGTTCTCACCGCGCAAACCACATCAACAGCAACCTAAATTTCAGTTTCCATCTCAATTTCAAAATGCCCTCAAAAGGCGACCACGGGGACGCTCACCCTTCATCACCAACCACCGAGCCTCCCCCATCCTACGAACAATCCACCTCAAGCCACCAGCCTCCCCCACCGCCAGCCTCACAAACAGCAGCAGCCCCGTCTCCAGGCCCACAAGGCCAGACACCTTCGGGGGTCGACACGACGGGGTACCGACGACAGGAAGGCATGAAGTTTTGGGAGGACGAGGAGCGGTTGCGCGAACTAGAGGACAAGCCCGGGTGCTGCTGCAGTTCGTCGGGAGGATGCAGCTTCAGCTCGTACGGTGGGGCTTGCTTCTCGAACCGGGGCGGGTTCTTGTGTTCTGATAATGGAGGCGTGGTGTGTGCGAATCATGGGGGCGTGTGTTTTGCGGATCATGGAGGGGTTTGCTTTTCGGATAATGGGGGGGTTTGTTGTGTGGATGGGTGGGCGAATAGACCTAGGCGAAGGGAGGGAGATGCGAGATGAGAGGTGGGAGAGATGTGAAGGCTGCGTGCGTTTGTGGACGGGGGGCTTGGTGAAGCCTGGTGGAGGTTGATGTTGATGACGACGATGACAACGACGATGACAACGACGACGACAACGATGATATCCCGACGGACGAGAGCTGGAAACTCGAGATCCTGGACTCGGCGGTTCCCATTTCATTCGAGCATGCTACGGAAATAAACTACTTGCTTTTGACTATTTATTTTCTTTTTTTATTTTATTTATTTAATATTTATTTTCTCTGTTCTCGTCATCTGCGACGGAAGTGGGTTTTTCCCACAAGCTACGAAAAAACGATGAATGATCTGATTTGATGCATCAATATGGAGAATCTCAAAGCTTCAATGAATGTTTGCTTTCTCTTTCTGCCTTGCTGAATAGAGTCTGTCCTGTCTGTACCCCCGACTCATGCACTCCTGCCTTCGCTAGGCATCACGAAAAGCCCCTTGCTTCCCTCGGGCGTTGCACGAATCCGCCTGGCCATCCCTTTCCTGTCCCTGTCGCATGCATCAACCACATATCCCGAATCTCGGTAGTTCTCGAGCTTTGGTTGCTTTTCGCCTCGAGTCATCGAGCCAAGAACAACAATGCAATTTAATGCTCCGTACTTCGTGCTTTGTTCGCTTCTGGAACCACAAGGCCAGAAACAATGCACACGACACACAACACACAATGGCACCCTAGTTCCTAGTTCCTAGTTCCCACCTGGTTGGTGCCGGGAAATGAAATGAAATGAGATGAGATCAGGCCGCGAACCTCGATCCTTTTCATTATTCCCCACAGCACCAACGCGAAGCTAACGTGGTCCTTTGATCTTTCATCCAATCTTTGGACTCCGTTCGCAGTTCTTGGGATTAGACGAGCGAATGGCAGCTGCCCGAATGCTTTTCCATCTCGGGATGTTTCTATTCCTGGTGATGCTCGCTGTTTGCCATGGCAGCTGGTACGAGGCAAGATTTCTTGGCTCTCTCTCCCCTGACAATTTTTTTTGTTGGTTGTCATAGCATGAAGCAAATACGAAGAAATATTAGAAATATTAGTCTCCAGTTTTAATGTCGAGGAAACGAAATAATATTCTCTTGATTTTTTTTTTTCTTTCCTTTTTCACATCACTAGAGCTCAGGAGTGAACGAATGTAATGACGGATGAACACCTTCACTCTCCTACGTAGAAACACCAGACACACACATCCGCAGATATCAAGACAAAAGGAAGAATAATAGACCGACGAACGACAAACGAGGTCTCACACCACCTGAAACACCCCAACTCCAAGACATATCCCCAGAAGAAAAGAAGAAAAGAAAACAGCCAAACCGATCATCGAAAATGCGCCTCCCCACAACCATCCCCTTCCTCCTCCTCCTCGCCCTCACAACAGCCATCAAGGCCGCCTCCACCGCCGAATCCATCGCCGACCAGCTCCCCGCCTGCGCCAAAACATGCCTCGCCGAGGTAGCCTCCACGGCGGGCTGCGATTCCGCCGACTACGAGTGCCAGTGTAACAAGGTTCCTGATTTGGATGGAGCTGCGGCGGATTGTTTTGCTGCCGGGTGTAGCTCGAGCGAGATCGGGAGTGAGTAACCTTTTTTTTTTTTTTTTTTTTTTTTTTTCTTTTTTTTTTCTTCTTTTCCCCGAATATTCAATGTCTCGGGTGTTTATCTGCCTCGCGGTGGAGATCCAAGAAGAAGGGAGAACAAAAAAAGAAAGCTCACAGTATATGGCGTGTTCGCAGTGGTCACCGTCATCGCCGCTTCCATCTGCGAAGCCGTCCGCCGCACAAACGTAGCCACGAGGACGGCACCCCTTCAGCCTGCCGGCGCTACTACCACCCCTCCCTCCGGTAACGATAAGCATGAGACGGAGCAACAAGCGGGGACGGGGACGGCGGGGCAGAATGTAGAGAACGAGAATAGGGCGGCGGCTGGGGTGGCGGGTCTGACTTGGGTTGGGGGTGTTGTTGTTTTGGCGGCTGTGGTCTTGTAGAGAGAGATCCGATGGAGAGGGCAACGGAGAGAGAGATGGGAAGGGAGGAAAGAGGGGTGTGGAAAGAGAAGGAACACACACACACACACACACTGCCGCCCAAAGGCATCTCTTTTGTCGAACAGCGTCGGCTGAGAACATGGCGTCCAGGAGACTTGCCCCTTTTCTCTGGACCTGGTTGGGATAGAAAAAAAAGAAAGAAAAAAGAAAAAAGACATGACAAAGATGCCCACTGTATCTGGGATACTGCTTGGACAAATAATGTTTGATAGTTTTACATACCTGCATACCATAGATGGATCATATATAGCATAGCATTGCGTGAGCGAGCGCGTTTATCGCAAAACGAACGAAAGAAATGACATGGAGTTTTGGCAGGTTCTTTGCCCTAGCATATCCCCTCCCCTCTCCTTCCCTTCCCTCCCCTTCTGCAAGCTTGTCTGAGGTGTCTGGGATATCAACCGAAATACTCCCTCGCCAACACCACCATTGCACAAACGCACAACCCCCAAACGAGAAACATATCCCTCATCTCCAGCGCCATATATAACTTATTCGAAAACCTCGTAACATACGCCGTACCCACCGCAAGCGAGACACCACTCACAAGCAATCCCACGCGACCACGCTCCACGGCCACCCTGACAGCCACGGAAACGAGGGCCCCGAGCGAGATGCACGTGTGTACGAGAGATAGGACGTGTAAGGGGAGTACGTGGACTTTTGAGCGTAATGTGCGTAGCAAACACGCGGCGTGTGAAGGAGGTGCGGCGGACGGTAGGAGGAATTTGCCGTATGCCATTGCAAAGGACGCAAATGTTGCCGTTTCGGAAAAGAAGTGTTCCAGGCCGGCGAGGATCCAGGCCATGTATAGTATCTGCGCCACATCGAGAACAGGGCGCGGGAACCTCTCCTGTGCCACCCTGCCGTTAACCTCGGGGCCGTACGTGCCGTTTCGTATCGTAAACTCTGCGTCTTGCACCAGGATAAAGAGCGAGACATATCCAACGACGAGATCAAACAGGTAATTCTGGACAACCACCAAAATGGCCCGTTTCCAAGCAGTATTCGAAAGTGCTTCGTCAACGAAATGAACCGGACTCCGAGCTGCGAGCTTCAAGTCCGACAACGGCATGTGCCGGAGAGGTTGGCCGAGGCGCGGGAGGAGGATCCGTCGGATGTGGTGCGTGAGGATGGCGAGGAGGGAGATGAAGAGCGCGTGGGGCTGGCCGCGGCGGAGGAGGCAGGTTTTGGCCTTGGGCCAGAGGTCGGTTGGGATAGGGCGGTGTTTTAGGGAGGAGGGGGCTGTGATGGGGATGGGGATGGGGATGTGGATGGGGATGTGGATGGAGGTTGAGGAGGTTTTGGGGCGGATGTGGATGGTGAGGAAGGAGAGCAGCGTGTCAAGGGGTTGTTGTCGTCTGTGGAGGTGGGACAGGAATTCCACGAAAGAGGATGAGTTTATGAAGGTCGTGGGGGTGCTTTGGATAAGTGCTGATGTTGAGTTCTTCTCTCCGATGAGATACCCTAGGATCACTCCGGCGACCAGCGCAGTGTAGTACCGACCTGTCGAGATGCGAAGGGGAGAGAACCCGGTCCAGGTATGCCACGACTTTGTCCAACCCACTTCTTTCACGGGCGGTTGCGTCGACAACACCTCACAGCTCCGTAGACTAAAAATGACATCTCTGTTATCATCCTTCACCCCCTTCCTCTGTCTTTGACGCAGTTCGTCGCCCGTGGCAGAGGACGACATGGCAAACTTCGTCGAGTCCAGATCTGATATGCGGAAGGGATATGCGGCCAAGTCCTCGCTCCAGTCCACGAGCTGATTGATTCTCCTTTTCGCCGCGACGTCGCCTCCTCTTTTCCGATCTGAAGTTAAGCCGTCGCCGGTCTCTGGGTGTATTCCAATCCCGATCATCACACCCAGCTCGCGCAAAGCCTTAGCGAGCTCCGTAACCAAGAGCAGAACTTCCCTGTCGTCCGGGTCCAAATACCTCGGCACGTCTCGTATCCTCGAGTCGATATCCTCCGTTGCCATCTGGTGATGAGCAAGAGCAGTCACCGTCGCCGTGTTCAACTTCCCCAGCCTCACCCCCGACCTCGCTCCAAGCCCTACCCTCCTCCGCACAAGCTCCCTAACACGCTGCAAAACCTCGCCGAGGCCATCAACCTTCTCCACCCTCGTGAGCAACGCAACGACCCTCTTCACCGCCCGCGTCACCCGCTCCCCTCCACCTCCACACCGCATCTTCGCCGCCGACCAATCATCCCCAAGCCGCACCACAAACTCCAATGCACCCTCACAAACCCTGCGTATCGCCGTCTCATCCACCGCTACTAACCCCCGGACCGCGCCGTCTCTCCCCACGCACCCCTGTAAGCCCGTCGCCGCACCGCACGTCTCCATCTTTGGTCCGGACAACCAGCCGGCGTGTCCCGTGCTGTCAGTATTCTCGGTAACCGCGCATTCCACCTCGTCGGATTCCATTTTGACGTACGCCCACGGCTGGAAAGTCGTTGCTGAATTCGTTTTCATCTCCGCCATGTTCGAGATGTCGCTCTTCTTCGTCGCGCTTTGCTCTCGCAACACTTCTTCTTCTTCTTCCGTTTCCGCGCCTCTTTATTGCCTGTCCATTTTCCTATCTTTTTTTTTTTCTTCTTCTTTCGAGTCTTTTCGCGTCAAACGTAGAACGAATTGGAAAAAAAAAGGGCGTCTCGCGTCTCACATTTGCAAAGAGGGGCGTAAAAGAAAGAAGCGCAAAAGAGGAAGAAAAGTGAAGTGTCCGGGTCAAATGGGTTCAACAGCGGCTGATAACCATCCGTGGACATATCAAATCGGTGGAAATAGATCAATCAGGGCATCAATTGATTGATCGATTAATGGAGGTAGACGAGGGTGTAAGGCAAGGAAATAAATTAACATGCCGTGCCATATAGCCACAAGTCCCCAATTCTACCAAATAACTTGCTCGTTTCCAGGGACGGGGACATCGCCATGATACCTCCGCAATCAACCAACGCCATCTGGCATGAAAGAGTATATGCCCATTGTCATTGTTGTCATCGTCAGATTTAAAATCAAATTTTATTCTATTTTTTTTTCCCCTATGGGCTTGTTTTTTTTTCTTCCTTTGGTTATGTTTGTTCTTGCATCCTGTTTGTCTGCCTGTCTGCTTGACTGTTGAGCCGGTTTCGAGTCTGTTGTACATGTAGAGATAAAATCAAATCCCTTTCTCCAGTCCCTCTTGATCGATTGAATTCGCCCTTATCCTGATCTTTTGAAATTTCAAATCCCGTGTAAAATCAAACCCGACAAAGACCTCCCTTCAAAAATACAGTTCCGGGCTATACGTCGCCGGTCGACCTGAAATGATGAAATACAAACTTTTTGTTCCTTATTTTTTCTTTCTTCTTGTGATCCCCCTTTTTGCCCCCCTAATCCCAACTTTCAACCATATTGGGTGATTGGTGGTGGTACAAGTTCCTTCTCCAAAACTGCGCCCCTTCGATCCGACTGGTAGCCGGCAGCCCCTCTAACAAAAAGGGCTTACTCTTCTGTAACGAACGCAAGTCTAGCCTTTGGTGCGTTGGCCGGTGCTCCTACCGAATGCCGGTAACCATTTCCGTCGCGTCGCCGCATCCCCGTTCGCAGCGTTCTTAGATGTCGGCGTCCCCGCCCCGCTAGTCGTGCCGTCCTCCACTGCCACCATCGGACCGCCGCCAAGAGATACTCCGCCATCATGCCGATCCTCATCATCCACCGCGATCCCACCCTTGCTAAGAGCCCGGTTTCGCATAATCGGTGGCGGCGTTGCACCCAACCGCTCGTCGTCTGCAGCGCTGCTTCGGTGGATCCACGATGGGATGCCAATGCCCGCCGTCTTGGGCACCGACGTACTGGCCGCCGCCGCGAATGTCGCCTCCGTCGCGCTCGCTGGCGCGCTTTCTGTACCTCCCGATGATCCGATCGATCTCCGGAAGAACCTGTTGAACCCGCGATTGCGGCTTTGCTGTCCTGTAATCGGTGGATAGTGACTATCCTTGCGCGTGTCTTGCTTTCCGTCAGCCGTCTGACCATCTTGCTGCTGCTGTTGTTGCTGCGATATGGGCTGGGACACCATAGAAGTGGCCGTGAAACCGTCGCTATTTCTTCTAGCATGGCCGCGCTTTCGTGAGCCCGCCTTTCGGCCCCAGCAGCGCCCTGATTCCTCGGTTCTACTCATGGCCTCAAGCATAGCTTGAGCAGACGTAGATCCGGTTTGCGCATGAAGACTTGATCGTCGGTTGGGTGGCGGCGGTGGTCCGCTAGCCCCGAAAAGAGCCGTCTGAACCGGGATCAAGTCGTCCAAGCCACCATCGTTCAGGTGGACTCCTCCTGACGTAGAAGGCTTCGAATGCGTGCTGCTAAACATGGCTTCCGGAGACCATGGGTTTGTCATACCCGTTGTCGTCCTTGTTGGGAATCCAAAAAGATCCGGAGATGCTCGTCCAGGGCCGTTAGTGTATGACTTGCTCGGTTTCCAACTATCCTTCACCCAAATGTCGAAGCTTGAGGCCATCGAATTCGCGTCCGACTCATTGTCGCTATCGCTGTCCCACCCGTTATCCTTCCTATGCGACGTTGTGGTCTCGTCGGCCGAACGCGGGCGTTGAATGATTGGCGGACGATTGTCGAAATAGCTGCTACCCGGAGCACCTTTCCGGCTGTTGAATGCAGTCATGGATGGCGGCTGAGAAACCGCGACATTGGCAGGTATAACTGTTGTTGGTCGATCCGGTCGAGCTTCGACACTAGGAGCTGATGTCGTCTCTGAGAGTGTGAGGTAACTCTGCTGGTGAGTGAGACTGGGTTGCCGAGAGAGGCTATCGGCTGAGTTCTTGTACCGGCGAAGGGTTGTGGTAGATATGGTATCGGGGGTTGGTGGGAGATTTTGGTCTCGCAACAGCCGTCCCGCCGGTCCGTCCGTCATTACCCTGCGAAGGGCCTCCCGCTTCTCCTCCTTTGTCCTCCTCTGTGATATGGTCCTAGATACCGGGGGCGGCGCCGGCGCGCTTCTCTGGTGCTCGTGCTCCCTTTCGTGTCCTGATTGCCGGGAGCCGGTCGTCTTGAGAGAGTGCGTTCGGTCCATATGCTCCAGTCTCTGTAGTGGTGAGGCCTGGTCGACAATATCGGTAATAGATTGGAAATGTCCTGCACCCGTCGCTTGCGTAATCGAGTTAGACCTCAGTTGCCGCGATGGTGTGCTGACACGGTTGCGGGATTGCCGGTCACGGACAGGTGGACCTGTCTTGGGCCGGTTCAGTGATGCGCCTTCGGCGGCACGGGAGTCTGGTGAAGGCTTCGCGTCAAAGTGCGTGGTTGCCACGATCTCGCCATCTTGGCCATTGTTCTTGCCGTAGATACTCAAGAACGAGCTCTCACTCAAGACGCTTAGACTGGGGCTGGCCAGGCGGTTCAGACGGTCGTTATCCAAATCCGAGGGTGTCTCGCCAGGCCTAGGCAGACTTAGCACACTACCCCGCGCCCCCAGGTATACGTTGCGGAGATTTTCCGTTGTCTCGCTATGTTCGGAGAGAAAGCTAGGCATCCTCTGAAGCATTGTAAAATCTTCGGACGATTGGGCCATGTGGCTGGATAAGGGCTTGGGAGTTGTGTTTCTTGCGTTCAAGTCGAGGCCATCGGCCATTCTGCCGTAAATCGTCTGGGACTCGATATGCCGGACCATCTCACGTTCCTTCAGCAGCGTCTCGACTTGGGCCTCCAGCAACACGATCATGGCAACAGCTTCTTCGACTGCCCTGTCCCGCTTTTCTAGCTCCTCGACCAACCTATCATTCATCTCCTCCACCTGCGACTTGTCCGCCATGAGCGTTTCGATTCGGTCCTCGAGTGCCGTCTGGCGCTCACGTCGGTGGTAGAGCTCCAGCTTGAGGTCGAAGTTCTGCTTGTGAAGAGTAGATACGGTCTGTTATCGGCCTTTGTTAGCATAACCTGGTTACGCACGGTGAGTAATACAGACCGTACTCCACATACCTGTTCCATCTCCTTCAGTCCCATGCCCTTCTTCTTCGTTGCCGGATCGGCTCCACCACTAGACTGAGGTCGATGGGTGTCAGAGACATCTTTGCGAATGGGGGAGCTCTGAACAGCCCGGTATTCCAACGCGCTCCTGGGATCGTTTGACATCCTCCCCGAGGATATCGATTTATTATCCAACTCGACTTTCCGCTCCTTTAGAAGTTTCTCTTGCAGGTAACTGGACACTGGGCTCTGGCGAGCATCATAACCAGCTTCCCGCATGAGTTGGGAGGAGAGATGGCTTGGAGGCGGTTTCCGTGGGCCGGTGCTGAGGCCGGGCCGTTGAGATGCAAGGGTGGCACTTGAAAGTTTGGGTGATGACGTCGTAAAAGATGAGTTGGTCGTGCTGTGTGAAGTTGCCCGCGTGCTGGCTGTGCTGTTGGAGGATCTGGAAGGAGCGCGGGATTGTTGGGAGATAAATGAGCGATCCCGGGCGGGATGCACCAGGCTATGAGTTGAGCTGTCCATGGCGATTTTCCGGAGTTATGGCTGGATCGCAAGCGTTTGAGGCTTGGTGTGTGTTAGTATACACACCTTGTGGCTCAGTGACCCGAGCTGTACAAACAGATGTTGACAGGAGCTCTCGAGACTTGTCAAACAAGTTAAAAAAAATATGATCGGCAGGTTCCTTGACAGGCTTTTCGCAACGGCAACCGGCCGAGTCGATGATGAAGCTTGTGACGAGAGGGGTGTGGTGAAAGTCGAGGCGCAAAAGGAGGGATTCTATCGATAAGAGGAGAGAAATAGGAGAGTGTAGGAGCGGGTGTGTGCCTCCTTCGTATGTGTTTGTGCGTGTGGGAGTTTGTGTAAGTGGGCGTTCTGGTAAGGATTCGCGATGCGACTTAACGCGGCTGCTATTACATCCGTTCGTAGGGCGGACCAGGTTTCGGCTGGAGCAAGATGCAAATCCCCGGCATGCGTAGTGGGATGGTAAATCGGAAGAATGGCCAGATCGGGTCAATAATTGGCATTAATCATCCGGACTGGAGCATTGCGATTCAGCACGCGAGTGATGGCGGTTGTGCGGTGGGTGACCTATGTAAGGAAAGTGTGTGTCGGGAGGGTGGGCGCCGACGGAAAGGAAGATCTGAGGCTATTGAACGAGAAGTGTTCCAGGGGAAAGCTTGCCAAGTAAACAAAGGAGGCGAAAGAGCGAGGAGAGTTCGTTGTAGGTGGCGTTGGGTGATGTCGTCGCCTATGTTTTAGATGGAGGGTTGGCGAGGAAGCAAGCGAAAAACCAAAACAACCAAATGACAGAAAATGGGAGCGCCCTTGGGACCGGTGGTTGAGATCAACAATGAGATGAAGAGCTTTCGTTTCGGGGTTGGGCGGGTCAAGCGGAGGAATTGTCCACTCAATATCGGTGTTGGCGATGGTTTTGAGACATGTCGCAGTCCTCTAGGTGTAGCGGGAGAATGCGAGATGTTGTGAAAAAAGAAACGTCGGTCAGCGATGTCAGTTGTAATCAGACAAGACGTCGAAAGCTCGAGCTTCTAAGGCAACCAGTGGTCGTGAAGGACTCTGGAGCAAGATGGGCGCTATGAACAATATTTTGGCTGTTCTATGGTCAGGGGCAGGCGGGGTGCTCGCTCGAACGGGTGTTGTCAGTGTCAACCCAGTGACAGCGACGGTGTAAGAGAAGGAGAGGAAGCTGATAATGTCAACAACACGCCGGCGTGGATGTGGATAAGAGATCTCTAAGAGGTCAGAGAGGGAAACGGACAGATCCCAATGGGCTACGAGATCGAGAGAGAATATTGCATTTCAGGTGAGAGAAGCATAAAAAGGGGGAAGGTGGGTGGAATCGAGTGGTGGAGGTTGCAAGAGCAGAAAGAGATCAATGATGTAGGGTGGAGAGGCTGTTAAGGATTTCCCAGAGGACTGGGTACGAGTTAAGCAAGGTTACTGCGAAGGCAAGGGGGACGCGGGCGAGGATCCTCTCTGCTTGGAGGCGACGGAGGATTTCGTTTGGTCAGACCTCACGATACAAGCCCCAAGTCTTATTAGCTGGTGTTATTAGGGGCAGGGATGTTAAGTGGAAAACAGTCGGAGCAGGGGGGGACCGTGGTCGCGTTGACGCAGCCGGCCTTTGGTTCCAGGAGCAATTGAAATTGATGCCTGAGGGTGCCAAAGGAAGAGGAAGAGAGAATGAGGAGGGAAGATGAGGGCGAAGATGATGTTGGTATTTCGCATTCATTTTTTCCTCGTTTTTTTCACTTTCTTTACTTTTTTCTGACTTGCGTTGGCGTCGACGTCAACTACCAAGACTATTCAGCCTGGGAGCAGCCAGCCAAAGTTGGACCTGCTCTAAAAATATGCACGACTCCCAACATACTCAGGTACGGAGTACATTATGTACAATGTATGCCACGAAATAGTTGCGCCTTCTGCTTCCTTCTCCCATGCTCACCCGAAGCCACCTTCCTCCCCTAATGCCGCCACTCCCTAGCGGTCGAGGCCAGCCCAAATTACTTTGTCGGAAGGCCCGTCTTGAAAACCACGCACTAAATCGTGATAATGCTCAGATGGGGAAGGAATTAGTCGCATTTTCCCAGCGCGCCACATGCACGAGGTATTACTCGTACAGAGTTGTGCAGGGAAGGCCCCGTCCTAGGCTGGTCTAGCTCAGCCCACAACCACCCGAACGGTAAAAGCTCTTCATCAGCCTGGGGGTTTTCGGCGAGAAGACCCACGCATTACATCGTTACCAAATCCCATTTTGGGCTAGTTCTTTGAGTTGGCGCAACGGCATTGTTTCGAAACTGAAAATTTTAGAAAGGATTGAGTTCCGGTCCGAGGCGAGCAGGCGCTAGCTAATGACGGAGTACCCTCTCGAAAAGGTTACAAGGAATGGGTCAATTGGCGAGTTGTGACGATCTCTATCCTAAATTTGTGTAGAGAACACTGATTGAGCTAATGGGAAAGGATCAAATGCTGCTCTTGGAAGTATAACCAAGCCTTAAGTCCACGAGCACTCGAAAGGGCACTGATGTGAGCACTTTTCCCGCAAGTCGCTCCCAAAGGGAGGAGAGCTCCATGAAGCTGCAGCAAACTGGCGACTGCCGGATGCAGCCTCCTTTCAGTGCCGATTGAACGATCCTACTAGTGTCATCCACTGGCTCAGATCTTTCCAACTGTGCCAAGTGTCCGGACTGTCAGATTCTGCCTTCAGACCAATGGATAATAATTTCCGAAGCAAACTCTCATGCTTCGTACCAAACTCCCCCATCTACATTATACAATTCGTGTGAGGGATGAAAAATTTGGTTCCCAACTCGAGACCAAATCTTCTCGCAATCACAATTCGCTCCTCCCCGAAGTTACTTGTGTAGCCCCTGTCATCCTCCCGTTTCCGTTTCCTGACAAGACGCCAGGTGGCTGACGCCTAGTGCTGCTGGCCAGCCAATGAAATCGTTGATCCAACGTGACGGAACTAGGGGAGCCCTGTCGCCGGCTGCACCCAGAAGGTTCCCGCGCACAAAAGTGGACAGGAACGCCCCAGGCGGACCTTGGTGGCTCCTTATACTTCGTACTTCGTACTTGCATGTACAGCGTTGAAGTACCCTCTCTTGCACAGATCCCCACGAAGTACTTCGTACAGAGCGAGAAAAGTACCAGTCTTCATCCTTCTCATGATTGATGAATCGATCCCTCCCTGTAAACCACTTCTCCTTTGATCTTGACCATGCTGAAAGTGAGACACACATCGTGCTGTTTCTCATCTGCTCAACGTGCTGCCATAGCCCTGCCTCGTATGACAGTTCTGGGGTCATGACGAGCTTCGATTGATTTCTCCGAGCCGAGACGCCGAGAGTGTCAATGAGAATGAGAGGCGACCTCAGCGATGTGCCATCCCACTCAAGTGCCCATCACATTCACATTCACACCGGGTCATAGCGGTGGCTGTAACACACCTTAAATCAAATTGTGAATCGACGAAGAAGAGCATATCAATCACCTCGCTAATCCCCCTGTCGTCCACCCAGTGTCATCCAGTATAGATCACTTAGTTCCCGAGAAGTGCCCATCAAACTACAAGCACGGGGTGAGAAAGACCCTTCTCCAGCACGCGCCATGATACGGAGCCATGGGTGCGTTCCAAGTCATCAAGTCATGGAGAAGATCACCCAAGATCTTTCCCTAAGATATTAGAGCAATCTTGGATCTGTCAACTATAATCATTGTCGACAGCGTCGAGCATTTACAAGTACATACTTCGTACTCCGCACCTTTCCTCAACATTATTACTTCATGGTTCCCTGTCCTAATTATTCCTCAAAGTCGGGGGGTAACTTCGCTCGCCTTCTGGCTCGGCAGTTAAATCGAAAATGAAGCCCCGAGCGTCAGGTTCTCGGATTTTTATCAGTGCACTTCGTATTGAGAAACGACCGTATGGCACGACGCCATCCATCATCGTGGTGCTGAAACACCCTTTGTTAAATTAAATCTGACAAGGCTTCGAGCCTTAGCGTCTTCGCGAAGCTGTCACGACTTGACGCGAAATAGACGCGGGTTTGTCGATTCTTATCTCGAGTTTTATTCGCAGCTCGCAACTGTCTTCCATTGCGGCTTTTGGGGACTCGCGTTGCGAGGTGCTTCTCTCTGCTCGTTGCTGACGTTCGTGGACCACTCAGATATTCTCCGTTTGCCCACACCTGGGCGATCTTTGGTTGATCCAGCCACTTTTTCTCCTTCCATCCTCGACCGTGCGCATCTGTCGGCTAAAGTGCAGACGATGTGCACCATAGGTCACAGCGTCTTGCATATTTTTTTTTCTCCCAAGGAAAAAAAAATCCGCAAGAGCAAGAGGTTCCCCATGCCGTCCTATGAGTGGCGGTGACCATTGCAAACAAGAAAGCTCTCATGCGAACGCATCCCGAGGTACCTGTGGGATCGTAGTCATGCCCCTTTCAAGTCGTCTGTTCGCAAGGCCCGATACTAAGACGGAGTCCATGAGAGATGCGCTAATGGGGAAGGAGAGAATCCAGAGATCCAAAGCACTCCGTCTGGGGCAGACCCGATTGGCGTCATGCGGGCTTTGCATCGAAATCCTTGTTGTAAGCTGCTGTCGTGCATGCCCTGCGAACGAATCAATCTATCGACGACGCCATATAAAAAGATGGCGGTGAAGTGGCGGCTCCGGTTTTTTTCATGTTTCCTTGCTTGTTTGGCCTTTCTTGCAAACTATAGGTTTCACCCTCGCGCAACCACGCAACTAATTCCTTTGTCTTGGATCGAGTTGGGAGTAGATTATCATTCACTCCTGCGTAGTTGCATCCTTGTGTGTGTCAGTCCGCCGAGAAGTTGTTCTTCTCGTTTTCCTTGGTGTTAGTGCTCTAGCGGCAACCCAATGGTGTTGTCGCCCTGAGATGCGGATGAAAATCTTTTCCTACAAAAGCTGCTTCGTAGTTGATTATCTGCCGAGGTAGGATCAATGCCTGCTTGACGAAGCTCGCTAGAACGAGCATTTCTTCTTTCCATTGATATTCTTTTTAATCAAAGCCGGGTCACCGGTGATGGCGAGTTCTTGATGCACTCCCTTTCAATATATATCCCGCACCCTTCTCGAGAGGCCAAAGCGCGGAAGGAGGATCTGAAGCGAGATTGGGATCTTTTTAATATTTCTTTCCTACTTCCCTCGATATTCCATCGTTCCAATTCGATTAGTGAAGCGAAGGGTGTGGCATCGTCTTACTGTCAGTACAAACGGGTCTAAACCTGAAGATGGGAGAGCCTGACGTTGACTCGTGAGACACCGTGATCAGTTGTTGACCGACTTATCACCATCCCGTTCTTCAACATCTCTAAGAGTCCATTCATTATCTTCAAGGAATGGCAGGACTGATGAGACACGGAACCCAGTTGTTTAATGTAAACGGCTAATCGATTCTTCGTTAGATATGTCATGGGTTAGAGAAAAGGGAGTTCCGAGACATGTGTCGCCTTCTGACATTGATGAAGGGGGGACGGGCGATGTCTCTCCTACGACTGGCTTGAGCGGAAAGAAGGTTAAAAAAAGATAAAAACAAAAGAGATATCGGATATTATAGGAAGAGCAGAGATAAAAATGGAAGCTCGGCGCATCAATTGACTCATACAGAACGTTCAGGTATCAACAATCATCGACAAAAGAAGGGCAAAAAGCTCGCTCGCGGGTTGCTCCCAGGATCGAATCCAGGGAGCTTCCCACGAGCTACGAAAATTGCAATTTTCTAACCTTCTGAGCGCTCCAGTTGACCACTTGGCCACTAGTCGTAGTGTCGCCACTGCTTGAGCTGCTCGGTTGGAAGTTCTTGCCATGGACTTGTATGTAAAGCATATACGGTTGAGGCCGAGTGTGTCGAGGAAGGTGCGGAAGGATGTGGGCGCCTTCCTCGGGAGTAGCCTCGTTCCCGACGCTTGCTCTGTGGATGTCAACACGCCGTGGTGGGTTCAGTATGGCTTCCATTAGGCAGGACCAAAATCCAGAGCAGGCCTAACCAACAGAAGTGACAAGGATTGTGACAGTGCCTGGAACCGGGGGATGAGCTCGCGGATTCCTTTGAAAGAGTGTATCACGTCTGTAACTCATCCAGACCACCTAGGCCTATCTACTTAAGGCCTACCTTAAAGATTAACAAGCAACTGGAGCGGTCGTAAAGGAGAGGAAGATGGAATAGCATATCCTCATCAAGGCCATCGACGAGCATCTCAGGCATCTCTCGGTTGGAGGAGAGAATCGGTAGCATTACTTCGCAACGCATACATCCCGTAGGCGGTCGTCTTCAAATCTCGCTTTTGTATCATACTCCAAGGGGTTCCAAGTATGTACAATTGTGAAGGCATCCGACTACCTCTGTAAACGGGAAAAAGGACAATACAACCGCTAACGCCAATCCCAGCCTGCTTCCCAAAAAGGTTCACACTTCATGATAGCACACGAAAACATCGTAAGAAACGAAGGAAAGGAGGAAAAGAAAAGGAGAGAGGCAACACCACCTACAGCTCCTCTTCAAAGATGAACTCCTCCTCGCTACCATCGTCGCCCCCCTCAGCTTTCTTAGCCCCATTTCCATCCTTGCCTTCTTCTTCTTCATCTACATCCACAATTCCCCGAATCTCCCTATCACCACCCGCAACTTCCACAACCTCGAGCCTCCAGGCCCTATCACCGGCCAGCTTCTGGAGCTCCTTCCTCATATCCTCGACGAGACTAGGGTTTAAATCCATAGCCTTGAGCTCCTCCTCAGTGAGGCTAGAGTACTTCGCGCCTTCCTCTACGCTCGTGCGACTGGCGAGGATATCGACCTGGCGCTTCCCCTTGCGCCGTCCGGCCGCGAAGCTGCGCGGCACCTCCAGGCTGACGGATGAAACTCCTTCACCGTCCGAGGCGAGGATGTTGTGACCACCGACAATGATGCCGCCGACTACGGGAGGGTGGTGGAGAGGGTTGGAGCCGAGGATGCTGCCTTTGGGGCCCTCGAGGTGGGCGTTGGTCATGGCATCGACGGCCTTGGGAGAGTAGGAGTTTATGTCCTCAAGGGTTAGGATGGGTCGGCAGGTGATGGGGTTGGCCGTAGATTCTTGCGGGGGTAGAAAGGCGACATCGCTGCAGAGAAGCGGCGTGTTGACTAGCATCAAGTAGGCACAGGTAGTGACCTCCTTGACCCAGGCAATCCGCTCGGACTTCATCGCCGGGACGCAGTGATATTGCACCTCTATCGTGCGCTCACGTCCCGTCAAGTCGCAGATAGTGCCGCTTCCCATCTTCTGAACCAGATATCTCTGGTCGCCCTTGACTTGTAGTTCCGCATTTGGTGGCTGGGCCGAGGAGCCCTGTGCGTTGGTATTGGCTGCGGCATCCTGTTGTTGTTGTTGTTGCTGCTTTTTGCTCTTCGCTTTCTTTTCAGACTCTGAGCCGGGGACTCGGCCAAGAACGTAAGCCACCGTATCGGGGTCTTGTATAGGCGGCCGTCCGTTTGGTATATGCGGAAGCGCATGATACTGCACGATATCCTGGCCATAACAGAACCTATAGCTCCACCATCCGTCAATGTGGTGGAGACACTGACCATCGAGGGGCTTCAGAAGCTCCCATCCACGCTTAGACGCCCTCGCAAGCTCTTTCGCCTCCTCCGCCTTGGCGAGGTCCGCCGCCGTTTGGTTGTCGGCTTGTGAATCCTCAAGAATCGGTATCGAACATAGGTACTTGTTCGGCGGCATGTTCATAATCTCATAGTTGACGTTGGTATCCAATTCGTCGTCTTCGCTGCCCTGCCGCTCGCTGTCGGCGAACGAGTGGAATCTCTGGGCTAGGTCTGATTGGGAGGAGAAATCGGCGCTGTATGTGGCGTGCGCGTTCGCGCGGTCAACGAGCGACTGGGCATCGTGCTCGGATATAAAATTGTCGGAGAATATTACATCGAACTATTTCTCGTTGTAAGTTTACTCTACCGATTGAAAAAGGAGCCTACCTTAGAAGGGAATGCTTGGAGTTCACAAACCTGGGGGTACGCAAATATGTCCTCGTGGATACTAAACGTTCGCTGACGAGCTAGGCACTGCTGGGCCAGCACCAGCAAGGGGAGGCTAAGACGGCGCATTGTGCCGTGGACCGTCGTTCCTAGCTTTGCATGAAGATAAAAATGGTCGAGTGATGGGTGTATACTGGCTCTCCCTTCGCCTCCTTTCTAAAGTTGATCGTGAAGGAGACGGGATCGCGACTTCATGATCCACATGTTCGTACCATTCTCACCTATGGTTGGCGATGCAGGTACATCCCACGTCAGTGGTAAAGCTGGCATCTTTCCAAGCTGGATGAGCCGAGAATCTGCCGCTTTCAGATCTCTGTCGATTTCAAATTCAATGTCGTGCGCTTAGTCATCTCGCTCGGGATTTGCGAGGTTCAAATCAATTTTGGGCTTAATTTGACAATTCCTGGAAGCCTCAAATTCCAGGACAACATACTTTGTAGTTTCCAATCATCAAGAGACATCAATTTAATTCGTGGTACATTGCTTAGAGAATTCCATCAGCGGCATACCGAGGTGTAGTTCCGGCCCAAGTATATGAGACCAATCCTGTCCTACCCAGAAAGTGCAATCAACAGGGCCTCATTGCGACCCAAACTCTCGCTCGACATTCGACCTCGGTGAGGCATCAATAGGCACCGGGCGTTGCTCTTCTCATGCGAGCCTGGCGTGTATCACACCAAGCCTGCCCTCGCCGAACGAGAAAAAAAAAAAAAAGTGTAAAAAGTAAGCTGAAGGGGAAAAGGGCAACCTTTGAAGCAATATGGCGCGAATTATTGGTTCCGAAACCTAGGAAGTTAGGCGGCCCTTCGCATCTGCATGAGATGGCTCTCATAAATGGGCTGTGCTATGCGTCATGTTTTCAAAGTCGAGATTTCGTTTTGTAGACTTGAGGGCAATATTGCACATCTGGGCACATCACCCGATGGCATCTGAAATTTGTTACCGGATTGGGGAATTACAAGCTTCGAAATGGCGAGGATCTGGAGGTGCGGGATTCATCAGGGTTTCAGCCAACCATCAGACTCAAAGAGCAAGGGACGGAACGCAGATGGTGTTGAGAAACGGGATTCAAATCAACTCAGCTTACATTTGATGTTTTATGGCACTATATCCACCCTCTCAAATGGTACACCTGTGCGTAGCCGACTCCAAAGACGATGACGAGTTCATTGAGTACGGGCGAGTTTGTTTCTACGGGCGCATGTTCTGGCAGTGGGGGTGGCAAGAAGACAAGTGAATAGTCTGCGGAGCAGAAAATAATCAAGCCATGGTTTTGTGGGGGACGCCCCGAGGCTCTTCACGAGGCATTCTGGCACTTCATACGAAAGTGTCTACTTCGTACAATCCGGCGTATCTTCAATTTGAGCTTGGGTGGCGTATTACGTACTGATGCTAGCTATTCCGTAAGCTTCATTGTTCTTAGGCAACGACGTCGGCTCTTGGACGTGGAGCACTTAGACGGTTGGGCAGATTCATTCTGGCTGACAACGGCTTGTTTCTGGGCCTCAAACAGCTACAAAATCCATTTGCCGGGTGCCTATCGGTGACCGAGTTGAGATCACCGTTGTGCTGAGAAAGGAGGAGCTGCCTGGGCTTATCCGTCATGCAATCGCGGCAGAGCACATCGCGACAAGTCGGGCTAAGGGGTGGATTCAAGCATCATTCAAGGCATTTTCTTCAGTCTGAGTCTCTGGCGGCAGGGTAGACTACTCAGCAGAACAGTGCAATCCTCGGGAGATGCGCCGCCTGCAATGTAGACGACTTGGGGTGCGTGAGGATGCTAGGGTGCGCGATTAAGACGCTACAGAGCGCTGTCCTCGGTAGTGACCAATAGGACGATGTACGAAGCAGGATTGAGGTCCGGCGAAGTCTAGGACTTTGGACAATGATGAGTAGTGGAGGACGAGTAAGACGGACCAATGCAGCCAAGTCTACGGGCGCACAGAGGGTCGGATGGGTGCGTGACCACGACCTGGAAGGATCAAGTTCGGTTCTGCAACAGGAGCTTGGGACTCCAGCAGAGGGGATTAATGGGAGAAGCGTGGGCGGCGGGTTAATTTTCAAGTTGGGTGGGATGGGTCATGACCGCCTCATTCTTGGGAGCCCTTTCGTAGCCAATCGATTTTGGAGACCGAAACTGCCAGCTCAGAGGCAGGGCGGACTCATCCATCGAGTCCGATGCAACGATGGACATGATGGCCGATTATGTAATGGTGTCATTACCCTCTTGGATCTGGACAATTGGGCTTTGGCATTTCCCTTTGCCTGCTTCTTCCAAAGGGGTTTCGGTGACCTGCTTCCGATGCGCAGTTGGGCAACGCTGGACTGCTTGGGACAGGACGAGAGTACATGCCGCCAGGCAATGATGCACAAGCACAGCCCCCGAAGGAATATTTGAACGCTTCCAACTTGAGGCCCCTTTCTTCCGATTTAGACCTTCGAGTCGAGCCAGCCTCCAGTCCTCCGTAGTTTGTCCCAATTTGTGTGATCCAATAAATGCCCATTCAGGTGAGGAGCACCGCATGGCGAGGATCCAATTGGGGATGTTGGTCGGTGTTATCACAATTTACCCTTACAATGCTTGCGATCAAAGGCTAGAGCCATTAACACGATTACTGTTCCAAGTAGCCCCATACTTGTACATAGAGAGACGGAGATGATATAAAGCCTGGCCAGAAACAGTAAAAGCTCCACCGGGCGGACGGCGATCATTATACGTACGGAGTCGAGGATGTGATGTATGATATGGAAGTGCAGAGAGCGCTTTCCAATCGGAGGAGGGTATGAAGAATAATAGGATGCTGAAGGGGCAGTAGAAGGAGAAGAAGCAATGCGTGATACATCAATGCAGCACATTTGCGCAAACAAGCCAGCGCGGCATCAGCCAGTTAGATTGGGAAAGCTTCCCGTTACCCTTACCTTCTGTCTGGCGGCATTGGCACCAGCTTTCCGGGGACACATCAACAAGGTACTGTCGTCATCGAGTTGGACGCCTGAGGCTTGGGGGGTCCCACACCAATACGAATACCGAGAGCCAAATGCTGTCCATCTGATGCCAGCGCCAGGACTCGACTTGGAAGTTTCCACTTTCGAATTCCAACGCATCAATAGGAAGGAGGGTGGCTTTGCGTCGGAGAAAGAGGGTGTGCAATCAAAGCATCAATTGGTTCTTCCTTTTGCTCCACCTTTAGTGTCCCTGATAATGCCCGCGTCGTTAACGATCAAAGACGAACGAGTTGGCCGAGATTTCAGCAACAATACTTTGTTTCATCCACGAAGTAGTCTAGACCGTTGAATCCCTCGGTGAATCGCGGGACTCGTCCCAAAGCAGTCGAGGCAATGGGTACTGTCCTCAATGCACCGGACAACATTGAAGTTGTATTCAAAAGCTGAGTCCTGGGAATACAGTACTTGTCCAGTAAAAGCAAAGCCTGGCTGGCTGGTGGTACGAACTTGAAATATTGCCTCCCAAACACCAGACCCAAAACGCCAGGTCACCCACTAATTTGGTCCGGGTGCCGTTCCGGGCATGGTGGTTCGGCTCGCCTCTCAGCTCCTGGGGGTGACTGGATATCCCATATTGTTTGGGGAAGGGTGGTATTGCACTTTTGCGCTATTCGCTCCTTGGATACGAAGTAAACTACTTTACAAAGATGAACGTTTTTTGAGGAAGTGAAAGAGACCAAGGTACATGCACGATTACACTCGACTCCGAGTCTAACGGTTGATCTCAACTCAGTAGCATCAAGGAGCTCTCAACTTGGTATTTCTCCGTAGATTAAGGCCCCGTCTTGGTACCTGACACTATGAATGACGTTTGATCCATGAATAGCTTACATGCCTGCGAAGACACTAGACTACTCCTTTTCCCAAACTGCCGATGCATGGTCGGTGTCCAGTCCTGGAATACACTAGATCCCTTCGGTGGAGTCTGGATTGGCCTGACCACCAGTCGATGTTCCGCGTCTTCCGTATCTTTCCCCAGCTTTCTCAAACCGCCTGGGTGCATCAGGCTGGCTGTGCCGACTCCCTAGTACGTTAGTGGATTTGTCCAAACCCCAAGGAAGGACTCTAAGTCTCTCGTCGTGCCGAGTTGTACGTGCATGCGCAGGTGTACGTTGCAGTCCCACGCTGGTTGCAGTTTACTTCGCAGGTGGGTGGTAGTTGAGTTCCTCGCGAGAGTCCCGGTACTCTGTACCCCGTACCTTACACTGCCCACATCAAACTCTCAAATGTGGAATGTCTTGTTGTCTTATCGTCTCATCGCTCTTGTCGCGTCGTGTTGCAGGGAAATCAAAGTATCTTGTACTCGTGGCCTCTCTTGTCCTCCCCAGGAAGGGACGAAGTGCGAAGTACATGAGTAACTCGTGAATTCGTGTACTCGTGTACTTCGTACTTTCTCCCTGCACACTTCCAAGCCTGATCACCCTCACCTCACCACCGCACCCTCACTCAACCACCCTGTCTGCCTGCATGGGGGTCGGTCACTTGGCGACGCCTCACTTTTTTTGACTGGCTCTCACTTTGCGAACCATTTTCAAGCGTCTTCGATTTCCTATTAATCCCATCTCTCCTCCCGTTCATTTCATCTTTCACTTTGTATTTTTCGTTAGCAATTGTTGAATTCCATCTTCAACACAATATAATTCTAAGCGAATCCAGTCGAGATCTCTTCTCTCGATCAACGAGGGAAGTTGTTCTATTTCTGTGTTTCTTGGATCTTTTTTTTTTTTTCGTCCCCTTCACACCCGATCTGATTTCCCACCTGGCCCGACGAGGTGCCCGACGTTGGGTCGTTGGGTTGATAAGTCAGAACATTTCTCGACGTTGTTGTCTTGCGACATCCACTCAGAGTAGAAGCCTAAGGAGGTTTTTGGTATTCTCATACCACCAGGTTTCTTCTTCACTCGCGACCGACGCCACCACCCACCAGTCTCCGTCGCGCTGGCGGACTCATCTGGCTTTCTCTCATTCTCATTTATAGCTAGACCACGGCACTTCCTAAGGAATCGTCCATATCTCTATCTACTATACATCTTTCCACCGAAGAAATGCAACGTCAACTAGCGAGTTTACAAAATACGACAGGGCTTCTAAAGGAACCAAAGCGTGTCCTTCGTGAGACTCTCAAGAGCCCCGACTTCTTGTCCGCCCAGCCGCGAACCCACCGACTGGGCAGCAGCGATGGCTCTTCGTCATCTCTCTCCCCAAATGACACTTACCAGCTCGTTTCGAGCAGTTCCCACCCGAACCAGATGGGTATTGCTTCGTCTCGACTTGCGACTGTCGCCATGACGCCCCGGAGCCAGTCTAACTTGGACTTCAGCTCTGCCCCCGCCGGGCTGGATAATCGCATGGCAGTATGTATTCCGGGCGCCCCTCTTCTATTGCCAGCCGTGGGGTGAAGAGCTTACATTTATCTAACACGTCATTAGCGATCGTTTTCCAACATGTCTGCTCAGTCTCAACCCATGAGCCGAAGCGTCTCGCAGGTTTCTAACCCGTCGCGAGTCTCAATCAATGCCGGAACCCAGGGCTTCTTCCTCGGTGCCGAGGCCGGTGCCAACATAGTAGACCGAACCTACCAAGACGAGTCGACCATCTTTGCAAGCTGCGTTCGCCCTGTGCCCCACCGCCTCCCGAACGTCCAGGAAGACCCCGTCTTGGAAATTGGCCAGAATCCTTTGGATTACTTGATGTCCACCGACCAGGACTTCCGGATCAATGACCTCATTAAGAGCTCTTACAACCCCCTGGCCAAGGACGATTATTACGCCTACCCTATTAGCAATGCACCCTCTGCAACCCCGTCCCTCGTCTCCGCCGACTCGGTCGCCGCCGCGGACATGGATCCTCTTACAAGGGAGAACAGCTCCGTTGGACATGCTTTCCTTGATGCGCTTCCTCCTCCTCTCAGCAGGACTGTAAGCCAGGACCCTGCCGATTTTGAGATCAGCCTTGCCGCTGCTGCTGAGAAGGCTGCCGCTGTGTTGCCATATCGTTTTGGCATGGATCCCTTCGTCCCCGAGAAGATTGCCCCCGTGGTGCCCTTCACTCTGAATGTCAGCCAGGATTCTTCTCCACCGACCTTGTATCCCGTCCCCGAGTCGGTTGAGATGAGTCGAACTGGCTCCAACAGTAGCATCAGGTCCACAATGTCTAATCAGGAACGCCGTGCCAAGGAAGCCTTCGGGCGACAGATTCAGAATGGCCTCCGCACACTAATCGCCCCGAGAGAAGATCCTGAGACCACCAAATCCACACCCGCGCGTCCTTCAAATGGCTCCTCGCCCGCCAAATCCTCGGCTTCTGCAAAGAGGCATAGCACTATTGCCCAGCAATACCAGCGCCGCAAGCAGCCCAAGGTCTTCTGCGAGAAGTGCAACGAATACCCCGGTGGCTTCCGTGGCGATCATGAGCTGCGTCGGCATACCAATTCGAAGCACGCTGAGAAAGTGACGAAGTGGATATGCCGTGACCCAGCGAGGGCTGGAATCAAGTCAACGGTCGAGGCCTTACATCCGCTCCAAAAGTGCAAGGCTTGTGTGTCAACCAAGCAGTATGGCGCATACTATAATGCCGCCGCTCATCTTCGTCGGGCCCACTTTAGGAAGCGGGCCATGCGTGGCAAGAAGCATCTTGGCGACGGTGAACGCCGCAAGTTGAAGCCGCATGACAATTTATGGCCGCCCATGTCGGATCTCAAGGACTGGATGGTACAGATCCAAGTCCGCAAAGGTGATGGCGAGGAAGTTATTGAAGAGGAGGTGGGAGATGAGCATACGATGGTTGATGATCCGGAAGTTCAGTTGGAATCCTCGCAAGGAGTTGATTTGGCAAAGCCTCAGGAGCTCGCTGTCTTCCCCAAGACTGAGCCCAACATGAGGGATGATATTGACTTTGTCACATCCAGAAACGGCGCGGGGTTCGACTACGCTGGGCTCGACGCGACCGCGTACCCAGGTATGATTCGGGACCTCGACCCTATCGATACTATGATGGACGTCATGGACGGTATCGATGGTATGGATGTTTCCCCGAATCCCGCCGCCATGGATTCAGCCTGCTCCAGCTTCGATTTCTCTGCCTTCCAACACTCCACTTCAGCCTCACCATACCAAGCCGCCATCTCACCAATGACTTCTCCAAACCCAGGCTCGTCAGCCACATTTGGGCTTTTCCAGGTCTCGGACACATTCGATAGCCGCTTGGGCTAAGAAGACGAGGTGTTCTCGTTTCTTGTTCCTGCTCGATGCTAACTACGGCCCCCTTGCCCCGGTCCCTTCGACTCATTTAATTTCTTTTTCTTTCGGCTCTTTCTGTTTCGGCCAGTTTGGCCATCGAATACAAGAAAAATTGAAAAACTCGAAAAAAAAAAATTGGATACGACTTTCTTCGTCACGTCACGGGTGCGCTTCGGGTTGAGACCTCTCTCTCAGGAGTTTGGGTTCGACCCAAGTTTCGCTCAATCTCGACGCCGTTTCTTTTCCTCTTTTCATCCATCTAATTGGTTTATTACTCTGCGAACGTATTTCCAATGTTCGACGCGGTTCACTTTTTTTTCTCGCTTTATGACACGGAGGCTTTCTTTTTACTTTCTTTTTTCTATCCTCGAATCATGCATCTGTTGTATGAGGAGATCTGAACGTTATCAACTGCGATGTGAGCCGGTGGGGGATACGTTTACACAACGACATCAACAACATTACGATACGCCTCGACACACCCTTGGCATGCTTAATGTTGCCGCAATGGCCTATAGAAGCTGTCATTGGATGCTTGACGGGGTCACCAACCACGTTTCGGTGCTTGCTCGGCCAGCCGCTTGACTCTTGTCTTGCACAAGCTCGTCCCGCGCCTTAAGGCTGAATTTCCCGAAGGAGATGGAGCAACTTCCCTCTCCCTTCACTAAGGGTACAAGCATGCGATCACTATAAGAGCGTTGGCCCTTCGAATTCCGATTGAGAGTTCCAAGGGCCAATGTTTATACGTTTTCTAAAGACGCCTTCGTTGGCCTATCTTTAACTATACGTTTTTGCGTCGGGGCGAAGAACTCGACCGCATCGAGGAAGGACAACCAGCACTTCCACTTTCAGCTTCGTTTGTACCATTTTTATTATCTCTATTTTTTATAATTATTCTTTGGCTGGACCCAAAGCATCACGATGTTTGGAAGCGAGCATATTTCGCTTTTTTTTGGTTTATCAATGCATAGCGTCGGCGTTTTTTCTACAGGTTTGGGAAGATATAATAGACGGGCAACTCGGACAGAGCCCTCTTTCGGGTATTAACGGACTATGGAGTTTTTTTGGTTCATGCTACGACATGATGACGCGCAGAGACGCGGATATGGGCTTCTTTCTTGGATGATTTCACGACTTTTGATGAAAAGAGGAGCTCGGGGCTCCACAGATAGATGGACGAAGCAATGTATCATGGTCATGACCCGACACAATCTTGGGGTCGAAGTCGAGTGGTCTCTGGCATACCTGATGGATATGCCTGCAATATATTCCTACGATGGTAGGAAAGATGAGGAAGGCAATCCGGATTGCAACCTACTCGTAAATGTGACAATGGTTTGAAGGTCTAGAAAACCGAGAGTTCATCTCCGAGTTTGTAGATCTGGGCTGGATCGGATCTCGAGTTGATGAGGACAGGACTGGAGGGATTGGGATGATGGACCCTGGGGTCCAATCTGGAAAGTCACATGATATCGATGACTAATCTGTTAGACCCTTCCAAGATATAAGCTTAGCATGAGGCACCTGAATTGGGACTAGTGACCTGCAGAGGAAGGAGCGAAAGAGCCCCAGCCTTTTTTTGACTTTCGCGACCGGAAAAAGGGTAAAAATCAGCATCAAACATTCCATTATTACCCCAGGTTCATTCACTTCCTCCTCCCATCTCCATCTCAGACTCTCATTCCCTTCCCCCCTTTCACCATCGCCTTTCCCAACTCTACTCAAAGGCATCCACAGGGCAAAGAAGAGGACTTTTCGCAGCCCCCCTTGATGATCGATTGACACCTTTCACATCCACATACGTGCATCCTGCCACGATTTGCCTGCAGTTTGCAGTGCCTTATTTTCTCTGCCATCCATCCACCCCAGACTCGACGGTCTCGAGATCCTTTGCGCCAGATTCGATTTTCCATCGCGTCCATTGTGGCTGCCACGAACCGAGTCGCGACTTCCTCAAAAGAGCCCCAGCCCAAACAGTGAAACACCACCACAAGGCAACTCTTTATGGGACTTCTTCATCACATCAACTCATCTTTTGTGACTTGTGCTTCACCAGGCAGCAGCAGGTTCCCGTGCCATATTTAACCCCTGTTTGCTTGGAGATTCTCTTCGACTTTCAAACTTTCCCAGCCTGAATCAATACGGCAATCAACATCTACTCGACAAACACCATGTCTACACAAACGCCTGATATCCAATCTATACTTGCAGCGCTTGGTATGTTTCACACTCGCGATGGCCTTTTGGGTTTTTTATTTTCATTTTTAAAAAGCTAACTGTTTCGTTCTCCAGCCTCGCAGCGCCAGGTCCCTCCCACAGGGGGACAAGCCCCAGGCCAACCACCCATCCCCGGCGCGCCTGCCTACCCTCCTCCGTCCGACCAACAACCTTCAGCCGCGTATCCCCCTCCTGCCTCATCGGCCTCGTATGGGGCTCCGCCTGGATACCCTATTCCCCAGCCGGCTGCGTCCGGCAACATGGATCTCAGCGCCATCCGACCCGTCAACTCGGGAACCGTTAGCATCGCGGAGGCAATTGCGAAGGCCAAGTCATATGCTGCCGAAGCCGGCGTTGCCTCGTATGAGCGGCCCGTCGTTTATTCAGCACATAACGGACGCGGGGATAGCCGCGACAGCCGTGAAGGACGTGACTATCGTCGTCGTAGCCGCTCAAAGTCTCCTGCTTCGCGCCGTGACACTTACCGTGACAACTACAACCCGTACAGGGATGAGCGCCGCGAAGAGCGCTCGCGTGATTATGGACACCCTGGTGGCCGATATTCGCCTGATGGCCACGGTCGTGGCGGCCCGTACCGTAGCTCTAACGGAAGAGATAGGGACAGGTCCCCTCCCAGGGGTGGTGACGATAACTCGGAAACCATCCAGATCGAGGGCAACCTGGTCGGTCTCATCATCGGCCGGCAGGGCGAGAACCTTCGCCGGATTGAGGGAGAGACTGGTTGCCGCGTTCAGTTCCTCGGCACCGCTGATAACTCTTCTATGCGACAGTGCAAGATTACCGGCCCTCGTGCGCGCCGTGCAGACGTGAAAGAAGCTATTGATCGTATTATTCGTGATACCGGTGTCAGTTCCAGCCGAGGACCTCCCCCGGAGCGCGCCCCCAAGGAACACCGCGGAGGCGCAGCGGCCCTGAGAGAAGGCGAGGACCACATGCAAATCATGGTGCCTGACCCGACCGTCGGTCTCATCATCGGTCGCGGCGGAGAGACGATCCGCGATCTCCAGGAAAGGTCGGGATGCCACATTAACATTGTCGGGGAATCTAAGAGCATCAACGGATTGCGACCAGTAAATCTGATTGGCACTCTCGAAGCTGCCCAGAAAGCCAAGGACCTTATCATGGAGATCGTCGATAGTGACAGCCGCGGCGAGGGCGGTGCGGGAGCTGCGACGGTGATCGGAAAGAGGCCGTACGGTGGCCAAAGTGACTCTCACCCGTATGAATACCAGAGCAGGGGCGGCCCCGCTCCGCATCGTGGTGGCGGCGGTGGTGGCGGTCCTGGGGGTGACGGCGGAATGGGAGGTGGTGACAAGATCCAGGAGATTATCCGCGTGCCCTCGGATGCAGTAGGCATGATTATCGGTAAGCGCGGCGATACGATCCGCGAAATCCAGAACGTGACAGGGTGTAAAATCAACGTGTCGCAATCGTCTGGCGAAGGCGAGGTTGAGAGGGAGATTGCTCTCATTGGCAGCCAGGATAGTATTAACCAGGCCAAGCGAGCAATCGACGAGAAGATCGACGCGGTGGTAAGTTTCTCAGCTTTGGTCCCGCGAATGAATATCTTAGTTACGTGTTCTATGTTCTAACTTGGAACCCTTTCCGTCTCTAGCGTATGAAGGGATCTGGTCCCAGTAGTGGTCCTAGTCGTGGGGGACCCCGCGGAGGGCCCCGTGGAGGTGACCATGGTGGGTATGGACAGCACCCTGCCGCCTCTCAGTCCCATCCGCCGCAACAGAGTGCTGCTGCGGACGGCTCTGATCCGTATGCTCAGTGTAAGTGCTGCTGATCTCCCATTGTCTCTTCTTTTGACTTCTCCTCTAACTAATCATTCTAGATGGTGGATATAACAACTACCTAGCGCTCTGGTATCAACAGTGGATCGGGGCGGCCGGTGGTGCCGGCGGCCAACCGCCTGGTGATGCGCCTCCTCAACCAACTCCGGGGACACAGTAGACCGACCGACCGACCGATCAGCAGTGCCCCTGAACCCGCCTCCGGGACGTACCGGCACACTTTGACTCACACCGATGTTTGATGCATTTCGTGATGGTGACTCAAACTCTTCCTTGACCTTTGTCGTCACGGTTGATTTGTTTCCTTTTTTCTCTTTTTTGGACGAGACATGACTTTTCTTGCCACTGGATGACGCCATGATACCCCTTGCTGTTGAGTCGTTTTATTTTTCTGCTCATGATGCATTTTCCTGCCATTGACTTGACACGAAAGGTGACACGCCATTGGCATTTCATTATTCGAAACATTGCACATGCAAACATGCACATGCACATGCACCTGGCCTTCCTACGTGTATGTGTCCCTGGATGTATTTTCGCAGTGTACTCCCGGGTTTGGTTTCTGTCCTTGGCGCGCGCTCGGCAAAGTGCATACTGGATGCAAACGACTTTGGGATGAAGCTGTGACTCGATCACGTTCGTACTTTCGATGCGGTCTCTCAGATTCGAACTCACGCGGAGGGACCTTTTGTCTTTGTTTGGGGGCGCTACTGTGGAACGGCAAACTCTAGTATCACTCACTTTGATATCGTATCGCCAACTTGACAGCAAGGTGACACACGCACATTCGGCCGACGTACATGATGTCTTGGGCTTAGCAAGACAGGACAACGTTTTGTCTCACTCATCTCTGAACTTATCTTCTGCTGGACAAACATTACGCAACGAATTGTATTGTGCTGGTGGCTGGAGGGGTGATCTATTTCCTGCTCGCCCTGAAGTCTTACATGGTATCGACGAGACTTGTGCCCATCGCGTTTGCAAACTTCTGATGACTCGTTGATCTATCTCGTTTCCCGTTTCGGTCTCTGCATCGGCTTGGTGCAGCGAAGCTTGACCCTGCTTTGGAGTTGACAGCCTCACTTGGGCTACTCACTGATTTGAAGCTGTTAGTCTACGGGCTAAAGTTTCTATCTATGTGTACACTACTGAAGTCACAGCTGGACACGAGCTGTTCTTGAGGCTGCAGTGCTGCTTTCTTTCGTGTACTCAGGAGTGGTGCAATATATAGCACACACTTCTTGCAAGTACATTGAGAATACCGAAGCATATGGAGCACTCTGTTATTTCTCTCCCTGGCCAGGGGATAAAGGGGGAAAGGGGAAGCCTCTTTACTTCAGCTTGAAAGTAACTTGCAAAGGGGGACTGGTCCATGGCATTTGAAAATACTAGAAAAAAAGAAGAAAAAAACAAAAGAAAAAAAAATGGAAATGGCAAAACTTACGCTTGCATGTGGACATGACCAAATGCAAAAATACAAAAAAAGGGGGCATTCATGACTTGGTCTTTTGGTCTCTGACCTATTTTCTCACTCTTCGTTTCTATTCACCCTGTGTATTAACTCTCTGGTTTCTTCGTCAAGGGGGGAGGTGGTCTGTTTTTTCACTTTCAAAAGAAAATATCTGGACTGGGTTAAGAGTCCTTTTTTGATATGGCAGTGTTTTTGGCAAAGGGGAAAAGGGGTGGCTTCATGTTTCTCTTCTTTCATTCTGATTTTCGGTGCTGGACGATAATTGATGCCTTTGTCTCTTTGTGATTCGATCTATGAACTCGATTGATTCGACCTTGTGATGCTTGCTGAATCCTCCATGTCTCTCTGGCTCCGTGATGAATCTATGCAGTCGAAGTAGAGGTGTCTTCCTTGTCTCTCCTGGTAAACGCTTCTGTGAACTTGAGCTTTCCAAATCACACACACATCACCAGTGAGCCCTCGAATCGGAAACCCTCAAACCAGTCCTTTCGACATAAAAATACTCAAGCCATTACAGCTAATAAATATGCTCTCGACTACTTTTAATAAAAACGCCTAAAATAAACATGAAAAAAAAGGAGAACCAACACCAACATCCACTCAGTACTTGCCCCCCCTCTTCCTCCCAGGCTGACTCCCATACGCCCTCCTCCCCTGCACCTTATCCCTCCCACTAGCCCCAACAACAACATCCACCCTCGGCGGCACTGCAAACCCAAAGCTCTTGGCCACTTTAGCCAAATCCAACTTATTCACATCGAACACGGTCCTCAGCGAATGCGAAGCGTACGCGTGCAAGTACGACCTGTAACCCTCCTTGGCGCTCTTGTTGAGGTAGTAGTTTTGCGAGATGAGCTTCTCGAGCTGCGACTGGACGTTGATGACTTTTTTCGAGGGGAACTCGAACTCCACGATGGGTACGCGGGCCGCTTTGAGGTGCGTGAGGAAGCCGACTTCGTTGGGTTGTAGGAACATGAGGGAGCGGCCTTTGCTGTTGGCGCGGGCTGTGCGGCCTACGCGGTGGATGTAGTCGCGGGGGTCGTCGGGGGGGTCGAATTGGACTATCCAGTCGACGGCGGGGATCTAGATTGTTTTTACGTTAGGTTTAGCTAAACTAGAGAAAAAGGTGCGGTGCGTTGTCTTGTTTTGTAACTTACGTCGAGACCACGAGCGGCAACGTCGGTACAGATCAAAGTCCCCTGCTTAGCATTACAAAACTCGAAAAACGTATTCGTCCGCTTTTGCTGCTTCTGCTTCCCATGCAGCGCCAGCACCGGAATATCAATAAAGTTGAGCAACTCCGAATGATACGTAACACAAGCGCAGCTGCTGAAGAACACGATGACCTTCTTCTTCTGGTTCAGCTTCAAGAACGAGAAGAGCAGCAGGAACCGCTTATCGGCCTCGCACACGATGTATCCTTGCTCCAGGCCCTCGACGGTGCTGAATTTTTGCTCCTCGTCGACGTTGATGTACAACGGGCCGGGGCGCAGCGAGATGCGCGCCAGGTCTTCGACTTTTGTCGTCTGCGTCGCCGAGAAGAGCATCGTCTGCCGGTCCTGCTTGGGTAGGATCTTGATAATCTGCCGCATCTCGTCCTCGAATCCGATCTCTAATATGCGGTCCGCCTCGTCAATAATAAGAGACTTGAGGTTCTTGAAGACGAATTTCGTGTTCTGCAGATGATCGAGTAGTCGTCCAGGAGTCGCAACAATTAGGTTGATGCCCTTCTCGAGCTTCTCGGCCTCGGCTCGCCGATTCGCTCCGCCGATGACGATGCCGTACGTTTGCGAGTGATGCGCCATCAATTCTCGAGCCACGCCGAAAATCTGCAACGCGAGCTCGCGCGTCGGCGAGACGATGATAACGCCCGTTCCGTTGCGCGGCTTGAACTTGAGAGAGTACAGCATCTCCACGGCAGGGATCAGGAACGCCAACGTCTTGCCCGAACCCGTCTTCGCAGCACCCAGTACGTCTCGTCCCGTCAGCAACGGCGGGATGGTGCGCCTCTGGATCCCCCTCATCTCCGTGAATCCCATCTCTTGTATGGCCTTCAACGTCTTTTCTGAAAGATCCAGCTCGTCAAACTTCTTGGGCTCCTCGCCCGCAGCCGGGGGCAGGTAGAGGTTCTGGCCGGCGGGGAGGTCAGCCATGGCGACGTCGGAACCGTTCTGTTCGGCGGCGTTATTGGAGTCGCTCGTCTCGTCGTCGTCGTCGTCGTCGTCAGCAGTCTTGGCTTCCGAGTCTTGCTTCACCTTCTTCTGCTTCTTTTTGGGCTTCTCCTCCTCTACCGCGGGCTCTTCGCTCTCTTCATCCTCAGCTTCGCTCTCGCTGTCATTCTCCTCTTCCTCCTCCTCCTCGTCGTCGTCGCTGAATCGCGCAAAGTCATCTTCGGACTCGGAGGGACTAGGTTCCTTCACAGGCGTCGGTTTCGCCTTCTTGGGAACGGATCGTACGCCTACAGCGTCGGACTTCCGCTTTCCGGCCGGCTTCGCACCATTGGCGTCGGAAAACTTTCTCTTTTTATTTGCCCCGGGTCCCATGTTGTTGGTGTATGGCTGGTCGGTGTTGGGTCGAGAAATAATTTGAGATGGAGACGATGGAGACTCTATGGAAATTTTCGAGTGGCAGTAAAAAAAAAGTGAACAAAAAAATTCTAGGGTGGTGTCAAGTATTTTGTTATCAGTTTCTTATCAGTGGGTAAAAGAAAATGATAGTGCCCCACCACTTCTTGCCATGGAAGGAGCAAGCCGCAGCCCCGGCTTCGGCTAATAGTCGGATACTCTAGTTCTACCTGCGGAGGGGCAGTTTCCCATCTTGCTCCTCACAAGATGCCTCAGCAGAAGCTTAGCAGTAGAGATCTTGGAAAACAGCCATACACTAGCTGAGTTTATATGTAAAACGTTGAGCTGAGTTGAGCAGGGAAAATGGAGGAAACCGTCCAAGCCTGTGACTTCCCCAGGCCAAAAGGCCGATGATACTCGATGTGTTCTTTGGACCAACTTCAGTTAACCTCTCAATATCACGCCCGGCCTTGCTCTTTTCTTCCGGGATCCATTCATTTCGATCTTTTAGCTCGAAGCAGCCCAATCACGGAAACAATGGTCGATGCTACACGTGCAGTAGACGATTGTAAAACCTGCGAAGAGTATTTTGTTCGAGGCATGTGAGCCGCCCGCCTCTCGCGTATGCTACTGCTCCAAGGCAATGCTCAAAAAACAAAAAGAAGAAGAAAAGGAAGCAGAAGAAAAGCAAAAGAACATAGTGACGGTTATCGACCTCGTCACTTGAGGTATCACAGAATGCTCAGTAGTATAACTATCTCATCCCTGGCGTCATAACCCATATTTTTGTTTTCCGAGGGCTCATTCCTCTCCTCTCTCATGTGTGCATGCTCCGGGTACGCCTTAAGCAAAAAAAAAAAAGCCAAGTCAAATTGTTCTCTCACATCGCCTCGGGGAGAGGGTCCTCGTGCTTAGCTGTGCTTCCCTTTCCTCTCCAAGTGCTGACTGCCGGAATGTTAGCAGGGTATCTCACCTCATCCGTACCGTATGCCCTCGGTGTGAGCTTGATCAGCGTGTGCAGCGGCACATTCATCCAAGGACTTTGCGCCTGGTCCTTCTTCATGAAATAGGCGTAGACGCATCTTAATACCGCCTGGTGAGTGATGATGAGAATGTCTTCCGAACGCTCTAGCTCCATGATGATGGGTTCGAGGCGGATGACCACATCACGGTACGACTCTCCGCCACGGTATCGATAATTGTACTTGTCTTCGTCTCGGGCTGCGAAGTCCTCCGGGTGTTGGTCTTTAATTTGCTGGTATGTGAGGCCATCACAAACTCCGGCGTCTAGCTCGTCGAGGGCTTTCCATTGAAGTTGATTGTAGTCGCCAGGAAGGAAACGGGCCGTTGCAATGGTCCGTTTCAGAGTAGATGTCCAAACAGTCAAAGGTCGGTCATCCTAGATAAATGAGAAAGTGAGGAAGTGTGTGTTAATGATACCGAATGAAATCTTCCAAAAAA